>APFE030017727.1:239795-255906 GCA_000404065.3 Pinus taeda
GAATGCCGAACGAAGGTGGTGGGCCCCGGTAATATCACGATGGGATCTGTGGATGAGCTCGGTTAGATAGGCGGTGTGATCCAGATTCTTCATGGACGTGTTCTGGTCCCAACACGGTGAAGAGGAGTTGACCTGGGATAGAGCAAGCTCTCGAGGTAGGTGGTGCTCGATGTAAGGCGTGTGCTTCCAACGCATTGGAGCGGAGAATCCTGGTTGGTAGAGAATGGATGGATGGATAATCATTTGAGGGGAGGCTCGATGGTCCTTTGTTCGAGGGGAGGATTGTTGAGTATATGACCAAAGTCCCACATAGACTAGAAGTGGGGAGGATCATGGGTATATAAGGATGGACAAATCTCTTTATTGGTATGAGGCCTTTTGGGGGTAAGTCCAAAAGCAAATCCATGAGGGCTTAGGCCCAAAGTGGACAATATCATACCATTGTGGAGATATGTGGTGTCCAGAGTCCTTACAAATGTCACTCTCTTCTATTCCTTCATATCATAAAGAAGTTCTTCCCTTTACCCACTCTACAGTTCATTTGGGATATTCTTCCCCTCCTCTACTCTACAATGTTAATTTTCCACTGCTCTATGTTATATCAATTACTTTAGCCCAATTCAAATCTTCACTTAGCAACCTTTTCAATAAAAATTAATTCTTACCAATTATCAATAGTAATTGAAGACAAATGCAATGAAAACAAGATACAATCAAGAGCATCAACAAGAGACACCAATTTGGTCAAAGACTAGGGAAAAAACCCAAAAGGGGGAAAACTCTTCTTTTATTAGATTTTCTTCAAATGCTTAGCAGAGAGTACAATGAGCCAAATTCAAAAATAAGAGTCAAATTCAAAGCCTTGATTTTACCAAAAAATCAACCAACCAAAAATCAATATGCCAATGTTGAAATAGTCAAATATGGTCAACTATCATAAATATGCAATTTTTTCAAACTCAACAACAATCAAAGTGTGTTGTAACTATTCCACAAAGTCAACGGTAAACCCTTCCAAATAGCTTATTCAAGTTAACAATAAATGCGGTCGCAAGTGTTGGTCAAATTTAGCCCAAAACAATCTAAAATACCCAATCAAATTCGGTCAAACTCTACAATTTTCTCTGCAGTCAACACCAATCAAACAATCCAGATCACCTTAGTTTTTGTGCCAGTCAACTCAGCCTCAAGAAATTGGAATTTTCCTAGTCAAAGCAAGTCAAATGGTGAAGTCAAACTCGGTCAAACTAATGTCAAAGGTTCCAGCAAAAAGTCAACATAGAAAATGTCTCCTAGGACCCTTGCACATGTGGAATAGAAGTTTCTTTTGACGTGTATGAACCATTCAAATTTCAGAGAGAAGAAGAGAATTTGTGATGAGATATCCAAATGATCTTGAGGTCGCTTTTATTTATATGCGTTGGAGGAGTGGTAATTTGTCCTTATGCTGACCTTGACAATTTGAGTACTTGTGGGCTTGTCTCCAAAAATATGCTTTCCTTTATCCAAATTTAGTGCTTCAAATGTCAATTTTGGTCTTACTGAAAAGAGGAATCTATTCCCATGATTGGAATTTGTCACTGAGTGCCAGAATCTAGTCCCATGATTGGAATTTTTCACTGACTCCCAAATTAACATGCAGTGCCTTAGGTATTTCCTTCTCATGCAATTCATGCAAAAAGATTCCATGATTGTTACCTTCCTACCTTGAATGACTTCGAAAGAAACAAATGAAAATAAATTAATTCCTTGCTATTGTAAGCAAAACAACCATGAGATTCATAGAATTCCCTTCCATAGCATATTAGAGGAAGAACATTCAAATGGGAAAATGGAGAATGCTAATGGAGGAGGAATGCTCCTTATTCTAACAGAGGAGTGTTTTGGAGAATTTGTTATCTATGGATAGGTACTAATTCCCTAGATAAGTAGTTGTATATAGAACAATAGTTTAAAGTGTTTTAGACTTTTCCTATAAGCAATAGATAAGATGAGAAGATAGGAAGACCTAATTGTAGTTCTGCTTTCCTCTCGTCTCCCTTGTATCGATCCCATCACTCCTTCCTGTACTTAATACGCTTTATAAGTACCTTGTAAACACAATAGAAAACAAAGAACCGATCAAAGTACATGATATATTGAATATAAGTGAAAGGAACAATACAATTCCACATATAAAGCATTATGAAACAATACAAGCATATGGGAAATAGGTTCAAAACTATTAAGATGAAGATGAATTACAACCATTTGATGTCTAATCAAAGCCATTCCTTCAGCTTGATCCCATCACATCACAAATCAAAATCATGACAAAACTGTAGCATTACAAATACTTTCCACAACGAAAATCTCTGCCAACATTATCTCCTTAAATCAACATAATTCAGCCCCTAATCACTAGATGAGTGGTCAATCTATAGAGATAAGGAAGGGATTTGTCAAAAATGGTGGCATTGAATGGCCTTCACATACTTAGAATAAGTTCCATGGAGAAGGGAATGCAAGAGGATAGGATGACCTTAACTCATTCCTCATCCATTTTCGAGCTCATAGGAGTTGATAAGTGAGGGAACCTTCTAGATGACTCTAAAAGATAAGAATATTCCCCAAACCCTATGTGAATTTCGTTCAATCTCGCCCAGCGCAGGTGAAAGGAAGCCTAAGTGCTTTGGAGAACCCTCGCATGGACTTAATTGCTCTGCAGCGCACCCTTACATAGGCCTACTTGCATTGGTCCCTCTAGAAGTTATTTCTGGATGTCTTCAAGTCATGAAACTGTCTAGGAAGGAGGCATTCAAAGGGGTGACTTGTTTAGGGCATGTAGCAACTGAAATTAGGGTTTGATGAGCCCTAAAACACTAATCTGGATGATGGGATTGATGTGCCCAAATGGATCTGTAACAAAGAGAGAAGGAGTTCTCCGTCCATGATCTAAACAATGGTTTCCCCAGGAGTTGAATGTGACAACCACACTCTTGCCAATATTTGCATGGGGAAAAAGGTAAAAGGACAACTCAAATCAAAAATTGATTTGAAATTTTTATAATTATGCATGAGAAATTAAGGTTGTACCTCAAAAGATAAATATCAGGTCAAATCGCCCATGCACCCCCTTTCCCTTTCCTCTCTTATGGAATCATGGCCTCCTTGTTGCTTCTTAAGCAATATTTTTTGTGAATATTATAATATGTGTTTACTCTTATTTATGCTTTCACAAATGTAAACACACTATGGAAAACATAAGAGTCACACCATAATCCTATCCCATGATTGAGACTCATATACATTCTCTAGTTGGGTCTTGGCATTTACCTCTATAATAAATATTTTTACAATGCACTTAAGTTATATACACATTGGGTCATTTAACTTTCATGTGGCTTGAATCCCATCTCATGGCCTCAATACTCAAACAAAATATGATTAACATATTATATTTTAGGGCTCAAAACTAGGATATTATACTCCACTCCCTCCTTGGAATAACATTGCCCTTGGTGACCTTTCTTTCTAGCAATGAGACTATGTTGTAATTCCTTGGCTACATTGGCAATGTTATGCTTTCCATTGTAAACGTGTCTTTACTGGCTATCTTGAACAAAAAAACCAAAATTTCTTTTAATGTATTGATATGCCTAAAATGCCTTAAATTACTCCATATACCTACGATAATAATCAAAGGAAGGCATGCTTTTCATTGCCATTTACATGCAATAATCATGTACCCTTCACAAGAATTTCAGATTCATAACTAAAGAACATATATTCATAGCACAAAATTCAATATGAAACTTTGATCCAATACTCATTTTACATATATGTTCACTTAACATGGTTTCAATAAGGAGATTCAACTTATTATTTTCTTTGGCACACCCAAAATATGTTTCCTCTTAATCTAAGCTAGCATATGTCATGAAACTTGAATAACATATTCATTCAAGTCACCTCTTCCTTGCAACCACACACCCTTACAATTTCAAACTTGCCCTTCTTTTCTAGATAATACCTTGGGTTATTCATCATTTACTAAGAACTTTACGTGCAAGAAGAGCACATTATTCAACATTTTTATAGCCAAGTAATCCCACTATCAACCTCAAAAAAATCATTAGATCAAGGTGATCAAGGAATTATATAAGGTTTCAATGCCACCACATCGTCCTCCTTGTGCTTTCAAGCTTATCGTGTCTATCATATTTTCTTACTAGACAAATCCATCTTCTCACCTATATCATAGACATATACTTACCATGATATATTATTATAAAATTTCAATTGAAATTTGTTGAATTTGTTTCATACATAAATCATATTCAACAACTATCATGATATCCATCTCATAATGTCAGTCTTTACATGTATTATTAACTAGTGTTTATTGTGGGCTTACTCTCATGGTGATAACAAAGACAACTCTACTTGCAACATGTCCTTCTTGACATAGTTTTCATTCATCGAAATGAAACAAGAATATCCATACATAAAAAAATTGATTGTTGCATTCATAAAAACACATTAACTAATTACAGAATATACCACATCAATGTTTCAATTTCTTTTAACTATAAACATATTTAATGGCGATGAAATATTATTTTTCATATATGCATTATCAACAAAACCATGCATTCTCATATCTTAATCAACATGCGCCAATCAAAACAACTAAGTAGATGTACAATTATTAGCACAATCAACCATGTGTATATATATATTATAATATTATAATAATATATAATATACCAATATATATATATATATATATAGTACCATAACAACTTTCACATTGAGATGGTTAATTATGCATACTTATATTATATTGAATTCCATATCAATGATGCCATGCAATATATCATGACAAGCTATAGGGATAAGTCAATACTTAACACGTAATCTATCCATCTCACCAAGGCTCATTTGATCCACTCTCATAATGTAATCAACATGTGCCAATCAAAACAACTAAGTAGATGTGCAATTACTAGCACAATCAATCATGTGGCAATGATTTATGTATTTAATAACAACTTTCACGTTGAGCTAGTTGACTTATGCATACTCATATTACATTGAATTCCATATCATCATGCAATGCAATCTATCATGAAAAACTAGAGGGCTAAGCCAATACTTGACACATAATCTAGCCATCTCACCAAGACTCATTTGATCCTTTAGACACCTTCCTATTTAACCAAACACAAGGTAAGGGATTTCCTTTTTTAATAAATATATCCTTAGGAACCCTCCCCTTTAGTCATCCATAATGTAAGAAATAAGGTTATAATCTAAGGCATTGGTGCAAGTAGGAAGACTATTGGATATCCATGTAGTGATATAACCTTTCTCAAGTCTAACAACAACATGGTCTTGTTAGCTTTGCTATGCAAACGGATTAAAAAATTGATTCAAAGAAGCTCTCAAAGGCTGCAAATATGCTTATAACCACGCCCAAAATCCATGTTTGCTGTTCAAATCATCAAAGCATGACAAAAGCCGCCCACCGATCAAAGAGGTTACAAGAGGGAGGCCCTTTGGAGGGCAGAATTACACTATCGGAAGGTGAAAATACCCAAAAAAAAAACACATAAAAAACCAATATTGTAGGCTTATGAATCCGCATCAATCTCAGCAGTTGGATCTGGCCGATCAACGGTCCAGATCGCATCGGCATATCGCTGATCGGGAGATGGCAGTGGTGGCCGCAGCTATGTGGTATCGCCGATGAGCGATCGCCGATATCACATCGGCGTATTGCTATCGACACTATCAATTGAGCATGGGCCTTTTATGTTTACGATCGCCGATGGGCCGGACCCAATAGAGCTACGAATTCCTGTTGATAAGGTGTTCTGGTCCGCGGCAGTATCGCTATCGGAATTTTCTAAGGGGAGGGGCCTTTGCATATGACATGCCTCCGATTTGATGGGTCGGACCCGATGACTTGATGAATGGTTTTTTACCAAGGTTTCAAGCCCGCGCTGAGCCACTTTCATTGATTTTGGGCGCATCTTCTTTATTAAAGGAAATCTAAAGAAATACACAGGGAGCCTTGGCGAATGCCTATAGCGATAAAATTTGGGCCGTTGGATCGGCCTGCACCGGATCCAACGGCCAGGACTTAAATTCATGAATAGTGGTCCGCCAAAGCCCCAATTTTATCAAAATTTTATGTTTTAAAGGCATTTGCGCATATTTCAAAGAAAAGGCAGTTTTTAGTGTTTTGCATGCAGCACTCCCACCCGCCACAGCCACAAGGAAATAGAGGATCGGCCAGAGCAACATGCGACAGCAACGTGAAGGGCGGACCCAACGAAAGAGTTGGTCACGGTTATGGATCTCTGAGTTCCGAAAAGGACAACGATGGGTGGAATTTGGAAATATTGCAGCGTTTCCCTGTTTATAACCCAAACAGACACAGTAACAGAGAAACACTCGTAGCCGTCGTCTGAAAGGGACCGGTGCATGGATTTCACAGGATCAATAACCACTTCATTACGGGTTCAGGCGGCAAGCCATCCTTAGAGGAGTCTCGTGGTCATGATGCAAACCAGAAAAGGGATTCGGTGGAAAGACAACGGCCGGCAAACAGAGCCCGGAAAGGGAAGGAGAGGGGCCACTGCACGCCTCAACCCAGATCAAACGAAATCATGAAGCATTAACAATCCTGCCAGCACAACGATCATCCTAACAAACCTCATGGGGCATCTTTGGCATGAGGGAGCTCCCAAGTATCACAGCAGGCCGTTCAAAACATCTGAGTATGGTTATTCCTCTGTCAGAAGAGGAAAAACCCCGAGCCATACCTTCCTATTGAGGGAATCAAACGGTTATGAAACAGGTCAGACAAGTCCAAGACCCCGAGCTTTCTAGAGAGCTCAGGAGCATTATAAGGGGCCTATAAAGGGCAGAAAACGAAATGTAACAAGGGTTCAACTTTTGGAGATTATTCCTCCTCTATTCCTTCAAGCTTCTCATCTGGAGTCTTTAGTAATACAAGCTTCTTTTGCTGTTACATGTTCAATGTCCATTTCTCTTCTGTTATATGCTTGCACTTGAACGATTTGTTTAGGTTTTCTAAGTGTTTAAGGCCAGATAACTGTCATCTTATCTCTGCTTTGACATATTGAATTTGCAAGCTTCTTTGCTGTCCATGGCTGGCCATTTATATGTGTGATTATATGTGCATCTGCCAGTATAGTTAGTAAGTTCATTTGCTGCCTGTAACTAGCCATTCATATTGGTCTATGTATGTAATACGCTGGCATAATCAGTGTTCTCCATCTATCCATTAAATCTACAAACTATTGAGCATTAGAAGTATAAAGCCTTGTGTTGTTGGGAGTGTTCATGCATGTCTTGAGCGTGAATAGAGGAAATGGTTATCCGACTTGATCCAAACCATCTTTCATTCCAATAATTCAGAGAACAATATTGAAAATTTTATGTTACCAAGCATCTCTGATTTACAACCTCAGAGAGTTTCTTGGAGTGCTAACATAATTGGCGCCACTGCCAGGGAACTGGAAACTGAAGCTCAGCTTCCTTGGGAAATGACACAGACCCAACTTTGATGATAGACAAAGTCTGGGCACGTTTTTTGGTTGTAATCATCTATCTGGCGACTCTACTGGAGGTCGAACCTCTTGGCGACTCCACTTCATAATTCTGGCTCAGTTTGTGAGGCATACTCGGAGAAATCCTCAGAAATCGCAAGCCGACCCAGCACCTGACCCGGAAAAGACCATCAAGAAGAAGAAAGTATTGCCGAAAGGAGCATCAGGTTCAGGTAAACCTAAACAATACTCTATATCTCTCCAGCAAGATCCTACAATAGAACAAATACAGGTTGAGAGTACAGATTCAAATACTAGCAAGGAAGAAACGCCCCCAGAAATTCATAAAGTTCCTTGTTCTTTAGTTTCTCCTTTTGTTGTTGGCCTAACGGGAACCCCACCTCCTATTCCCCATACTCCTTTGGTCTTACCAATCACTCCTCCGCCTTCCGTCTTTCAGACTCCTGGTACCCTTTTAGCCACCACAGTTATGGTAGGTCCACAAGCACCCACCAAAATGGAAAGAATCATAGCCGCTAGGTATGGGCCTCTGATATTGCCCACTCCTTTGAATGCTATGCCCACTGGAGAATACCAGAAGTATATGCCTAAGTTCACTGGGACTGAAGGTGTCATAGCTGAAGAACACCTCGAGTCATTTTATAGCTGTGCCGATAATCTGGATATTAGTGAAGATGATGTGTGGATGAGAGTCTTTGTCCAAAGTCTGGATGGGGAGGCTAGGAAGTGGTTTAGAGAACAAGCCCCAAGATCTATAGCGGATATCGAAGCTTTAGATGATGCCTTCCTAAAACATTGGGGAGATAGAAAGGACCTGCTATACTATCATACGGAGTTTGGAAACCTGAAGAGGGAAAATGGGGAATCCTTGTCTGATTTTAATAAGAGATTCAACCGCATGTATAGTAAGATACCAGCCGAGGTAAAGCCTACCCCCACCTCTGCCAAGCTTGCCTACGCCAGTGCTTTTGACTCTGATTTCTGTTTACTGTTAAGAGAAAGAAGATGTGCTACCCTAGCTGATATGCAGGATGCGGCACTAGAGGTCGAGTCTAACATTATGGCCGCAGAAAAGATCAAAAGTCACACTGATAAGAGGAGGCAGAGAGGCGAGGCTTCTTCTGCCTTTGCTTCATCCTCGGATACTAAACTTGATAAAATGACTAAAATGATCGAGTCATTGTCTGCTAAAATTTCTAAGCTGGAGGTTGACCAGAACTCTGGGAAGACAAGGCTCCCAGGCACATTTCCACCAAGAAATCCGAATCCATTTAGAAGAACCAGCGAACAATTGCAAATCATTCAGAGGGGCAAAGAAACTAATGAAGACCAAAAAGTTAAGGCTCCTTTCCAAAATGTGGTCATGGAGGAGGATCAGGGTGAAGATGAGGATGAAATTCTCTGTATGGAAGATAAAGGCAGTGATGCCTTTTTGACATTGGCTGCATACGAAGAGTCTTTGCTGCAGGAGCAAGACAGTCAAAGGTGGGACAGAGAGGCTGTTCTACAAACTGGCGAGCAGCAAAGATATAATCTAAGGTCAAATGCAAATAATATCAAGGAGAGTCCTGCCCGAAAAGCTGCTGTCCAAACAGAGGCCCAGAATAGCAGACAAAGAAGACCAACGGCTGATTCAGTCACCTTCAAAGCACCAGTTCAAGAAGTAAAAGGTTCCGAAAAGCTACCTCTCTCTTTCAGCTTCGAATCAGAAGTTCAGAAGTTAAAAATAACTGTGCCTCTGACAGAACTGGTGAAGAGTGAAATGTTTAGAAAGCCTATCCTTGAGGCTCTCGAGCTGAAAGGTACACGAGCCTCCTCTGACTTTGTCAATTTGCAAGATGATAGGCCTGCAGTTGTGCTAAGCCCAATGACTGAACCTTCCAATGATAATTCCCCATATTTTTATGTCTCCTTGACCATTCATGACAAAATCCTCCACAACTGCCTCCTAGATACAGGTGCCAGTCACAATCTGATGCCTAAAACTGTCATGGAAGAGTTAGGCCTTGACATCACCAGACCATATCATGACCTATTCTCATTCGACTCAAGGAAGGTAAAGTGTCTGGGATTGATTAAAGATTTAGCCATTTCCCTAACTCAGCTAACTATGAAGAGCATAATGATGGATATTGTGGTAGCAGATGTCCCTCCTAAATTTGGCATGCTATTGTCCAGAGGGTGGATTAAGAGACTAGGTGGGACATTGCAGAATGATTTATCTTATGCAACTGTTCCAGTGTTCGGGGGAGAGAACAGGAGGTTATATAGAGAAGCACAACTGGCATATATCATTAGTGATGAGAAAAATCTTGCAAACCATCCCATATATGCAGTAGACACTGATTTTGGAGCTTGCATTCTCCAAATAGAAGAATCTCGAAAGGCCGCATTGCAGATCAGGAAACCAATGGCTCAGGCCGAGCATAATACAGAAAGTCAAATTTGGGAGATGTTCTTTGATGGATCATGTACCAAAGAGACTGCGGGAGCGGGGGTGGTGCTAGTGTCTCCACAACAAGAAACAGTTCAATTGTCCCTGAAGCTGGTTTTTCAGGTGACGAACAACATAGCAGAATATGAAGCACTGCTATTGGGCCTTCATGCCGCCAAAGACAGAAGAATAAAAAAACTGAAGGTATTTGGAGATGCTGATCTGATAATTCAGCAAGTAAACAAAACATTCCAAGCAAAGCATCCAAGGCTCAAAGCATACAGAGACGAGGTATGGAGAACCAAAGAGTCCTTTGAATTTTTCTGCATTTCATATATTCCTAGAGCCCAAAACCAGCTTGCCGACTCCCTTGCCGTCTCAGCTAGTTGTTTTATACCTCCATCGCCTCCCAAACTAGTTTATGAGGTGCAAATGAAGTATAGACCCTCCGTGCCTGATAATGTCCACCATTGGAAGGTTTTTGATGATGATGATGAGTTAAATAGGTTTATTCAAGTCATTGATGATTTTTCTGAAATACAAATTGACCAAAATAATGATGCGTTGTTAGAAGATCCCAAGTCCAAGCTTAGAAATAAGATTGGCAAGAATAGCATAGTCCAACTCCCTAGCAACCACATTCCTAAGGGTCTAATTCCCCTTGAGATATTGTTTGATCACAATGATGTGCCTTACAAAGCTGCCCAAAAAGAAGATCAATCTGCAGTTTGCAAGCGTGATATAGGAGGTCCAGGTCAGCCCAAATTCATAAATCTGTCCACTAATCTATCTGCTGACCAGACTGCCGAATACTGCAAATTAATGAGGCAATTTTCTGATGTGTTCGCTTGGGAGTACAAAGATCTGAAGACATATGACGAGAGTGTAATCCAGCATAAAATTCTGCTTGAGAAAGACACTATTCCTTTCAAACAAAAGCTGAGACCAATGAATCCTATGCTCCTTCCTCTGGTTGAGAAAGAAATTAAAAAGTTGCTGGCTGCTAAGATCATAGTGCCTCTCAGATATTCTAAATGGGTGGCCAATCTGGTTGTTGTGAGGAAGAAGAGTGGATAAATCAGACTATGTGTTGATTTCAGGAATCTAAATAAATGTTCCAAAAAGGATAATTATCCTCTACCTAAAATGGAACATTTGTTGCAGCAGGTCTCAGGTGCCAAAGTGATGTCTTTTATAGATGGATTTTCAGGTTACAATCAGGTTGCTGTGCATCCGGATGATCAGGAGAAGACTGCATTCACCACTCCTTGGGGCACCTTTATGTATTCCAAGATGCCTTTTGGGTTGATGAATGCTGGAGCCACCTTTCAGAGAGTGATGGATGTAGCATTTGTAGGAGAAAAGGATAAATTTGTCCTTATCTACCTGGATGATATAACAGTTTACTCCAGCAGCCATCAAGACCACGTGCAACATTTGAAGAAAGTATTTCTGAAGTGCAGAAGGTTTGGGATTTTAGTAAATCCTAAGAAGTCACAGTTTGCGTTAGAAGAAGGCAAGTTGTTGGGACATGTTGTTTCTGCTGCGGGGGTCCGAATTGACCCAGAGAGAGTAAAAGCGATACAGACCTTGTCCGTCCCAAGATCGAAGAAGGACATCCAGTCTTTTCTAGGAAAGATTAATTTCGTGAGGAGGTTTATCCCAAATTTTGCAGAACTTGTGAAGCATATTACCTCTATGTTGAAGAAGGGGTCAGAGATCAAGTGGAATGATGTAGCGAGAAGGTCATTTGAGTCCATTAAAAAGGCAATTATGGAGGCCCCCACTCTAATCAGTCCAGATTATAGTAACGAGTTCCGCATATTTTCTTTTGCCTCTGACGACACCCTTGCAGCAGTCTTATTGCAAGCAGATGAACAAAGCTCAGAACATCCGGTGGCATTTTTCAGTAAAACCTTAAGGGATGCTGAGCTGAGGTATGATATTATTGAGAAACAAGCATACGCTCTTATCAAATCTCTGAAAGCTTTCAGAGTATACATCTTGCATTCCAAAATAGTTGCATATGTGCCTTCTGCTGCTATAAAGGATGTCTTAACGCAGCCTGATGTTGATGGAAAAAGAGCGAAATGGATTGCAAAAATGATAGAATTCAACATAGAGCTGAAGCCCACCAAGCTGGTAAGAGGTCAGGGGCTTGCTAAACTGTTGGCTAAAGAAAATTGCAGGTCTTTGGACATCGGTTTCTTGTTCAATATAGAAGAAAATGGTCTAATGGAAGAGCATGAAACAGTTGAATCACAGAGAGGACAGTCAGTGGCCGAGAACTTAACTTCATGTAGCTGGTATGCTGCGATAATCAATTTCCTCTTAAAGCTAGAAGTTCCTTCAGAATCTTCTCAAAGTCAAGCAAGAACGTTAAAGCTCAAGGCAATGAAATATTGCATCAATGATAGCTTGCTTTATTGGAGGGATCCATCTGGGGTACTTTTAAGATGCCTGGATAAAGAACAGTCAATAAAAGCTATGCAGCAGTTCCATAACAGCATGTGTGGAGGACATCATTATTGGAGAATTACAGCCCAAAAGATTCTCAGAGCTGGGTACTATTGGCCCTCTTTATTTTCTGATGCATTTGCTTTTGTTAAATCTTGTGACAGGTGCCAAAGATTTGAAGGAAAGCAACAGTTAAAATCCCTGCCCCTAAAGCCAATAATTGCAAAAGGACCTTTTCAGCAGTGGGGCTTGGATTTCATTGGCGAAATCAACCCACACTCCAGTGGCCAGCATAGTTGGATATTGGTTGCCACTGATTATTGTACAAAATGGATTGAAGCAATCCCAACAAGGAAGGCTGATCATAATGTGGTAATGAAATTTTTATCAGAAAACATTTTCAACAGATTTGGTTGCCCACATAAGCTTATAACAGACAATGCAGCAGCCTTCAAGGCAAAAGAGTTGGTAGAAATGTGTGATTCAATGGGCATTAAGCTTGTTCATTCCACCTCCTATTACCCCCAAGGGAATGGTCTAGCAGAATCCTCTAACAAAAGTCTGATCAGGATTATTAAGAAGCTGTTAGAAAATAATAAGAAGAATTGGGATGCCAAGCTCAAATATGCGCTATGGGCAGACAGAGTGACCATCAAAAAATCTACAGGCTGCTCTCCTTTCAAGCTGGTATATGGTACTGACGCTATTTTTCCGATTCAACTTACTCTTCCTGTGGCAAAGTTGCTCCAAACAGCGCAGAACGAAGAAGATGCTATTGCCAATAGAATCACTGATTTAACAGAATTATATCAGATTAGAGAGAAGCTGATTGAAAAAGCTACATCACATCAGCGAAAGATCAAAGAAGTCTTTCACAAGAAGGCAAAGAGAGATGATTTGCAGGTTGGGGATTTGGTTATGAAATGGGATGCATTTAAAGAAAAAAGGGGCAATCATGGGAAATTTGATGCTCTCTGGACCGGCCCTTTTATCGTTTCACAAATTCAAGGGAACAATACCTTCATACTGGAAAGTATGGAAGGGGAACCAGTTTTTGATGGCCCAATTAATGGGCGGTTTTTGAAAAACTATGTGATTTAAGGTCCTTAGGCCTTAAAAACTGTAAATATTTTATTTTTTCAGTCTTAGCATAAGCAAAATAGACTCCATGCCCAATGGAACACTAGGAAATTTTGGCTAATTTGTTTTCTACAGGAAAGGCATTAATTTGCAGTTCTGGAGACCTCACAGGGAGGGTCTCATCCCCAGAAGGAGCCAGTGTTAGCTTTGCTATGCAAACGGATTAAAAAATTGATTCAAAGAAGCTCTCAAAGGCTGCAAATATGCTTATAACCACGCCCAAAATCCATGTTTGCTGTTCAAATCATCAAAGCATGACAAAAGCCGCCCACCGATCAAAGAGGTTACAAGAGGGAGGCCCTTTGGAGGGCAGAATTACACTATCGGAAGGTGAAAATACCCAAAAAAAAAAACACATAAAAAACCAATATTGCAGACTTATGAATCCGCATCAATCTCAGCCGTTGGATTTGGCCGATCAACGGTCCAGATCGCATCGGCATATCGCTGATCGGGAGATGGCAGTGGTGGCGGCAGCTATGTGGTATCGCCGATGAGCCGGACCCGATAGAGCTACGAATTCCTGTTGATAAGGTGTTCAGGTCCGTGGCAGTATCGCTATCGGAATTTTCTAAGGGGCGGGGCCTTTGCATATGACATGCCTTCGATCTGATGGGTCGGACCCAATGACTTGATGAATGGTTTTTTACCAAGGTTTCAAGCCCGCGCTGAGCCACTTTCATTGATTTTGGGCGCATCTTCTTTATTAAAGGAAATCTAAAGAAATACACAGGGAGCCTTGGCGAATGCCTATAGCGATGAAATTTGGGCCGTTGGATCGGCCCGCACTGGATCCAACGGCCAGGACTTAAATTCATGAACAGTGGTCCGCCAAAGCCCCAGTTTTATCAAAATTTTATGTTTTAAAGGCATTTGCGCATATTTCAAAGAAAAGGCAGTTTTTAGTGTTTTGCATGCAGCACTCCTGCCCGCCACAGCCACAAGGAAATAAAGGATCGGCCAGAGCAACATGCGATAGCAACGTGAAGGGCGGACCCGACGAAAGAGTTGGTCACGGTTATGGTTCTCTGAGGTCCGAAAAGGACAGCGATGGGCAGAATTTGGAAATATTGCAGCGTTTCCCTGTTTATAACCCGAACAGACACAGTAACAGAGAAACACTCGCAGCCGTCGTCTGAAAGGGACCGGTGCATGGATTTCACAGGATCAATAACCACTTCATTACGGGTTCAGGCGGCAAGCCATCCTTAGAGAAGTCTTGTAGTCATGATGCAAACCAGAAAAGGGATTCGGCGGAAAGACAGCAGCCGGCAAATAGAGCCCAGAAAGGGAAGGAAAGGGGCCACTGCACGCCTCAACCCAGATCAAACGAAATCATGAAGCATTAATGGTCCTGCCAGCACAGCGATCATCCTAACAAACCTCATGGGGCATCTTTGGCACGAGGGAGCTCCCAAGTATCATAGCAGGCCGTTCAAAACATCTGAGTATGGTTATTCCTCTGTCAGAAGAGGAAAAACCCCGAGCCATACCTGCCTATTGAGGGAATCAAACGGTTATGAAACAGGTCAGACAAGTCCAAGACCCCGAGCTTTCTAGAGAGCTCAGGAGCATTATAAGGGGCCTATAAAGGGCAGAAAACGAAATGTAACAAGGGTTCAACTTTTGGAGATTATTCCTCCTCTATTCCTTCAAGCTTCTCATCTGGAGTCTTTAGTAATACAAGCTTCTTTTGCTGTTACATGTTCAATGTCCATTTCTCTTCTGTTATATGCTTGCACTTGAACGATTTGTTTAGGTTTTCTAAGTGTTTAAGGCTAGATAACTGTCATCTTATCTCTGCTTTGACATATTGAATTTGCAAGCTTCTTTGCTGTCCATGGCTGGCCATTTATATGTGTGATTATATGTGCATCTGCCAGTATAGTCAGTAAGTTCATTTGCTGCCTGTAACTAGCCATTCATATTGGTCTATGTATGTAATACGCTGGCATAATTAGTGTTCTCCATCTATCCATTAAATCTACAAACTATTGAGCATTAGCAGTATAAAGCCTTGTGTTGTTAGGAGTGTTCATGCATGTCTTGAGCGTGAATAGAGGAAATGGTTATCCGACTTGATCCAAACCATCTTTCATTCCAATAGTTCAGAGAACAATATTGAAAATTTTATGTTACCAGGCATCTTTGATTTACAACCTCAGAGAGTTTCTTGGAGTGCTAACAGGTCTCATGAATGGCTATCCCACATGGAATTCCTTTTCACATCTTGTCCATTAGAATTCACTTACCCTAGTTATGATCTCATAACCATATCAATATAATAATTCTATTTCATGAGTGCATAAAAGGGTTTCAGCAATTTTACATGTTTAAGGTTATTTCTATTAGAAATAAAATCATAGAGCAATAAAATCAAACTAAATGTGGAAATAAAACACATAATGAAACAATACGAAGAAGACATCAATATACATGGTTCAACTGATTTAGGATATGTCCACAGAGAAATATTGAGCCTTTCCTTTTATGCCAT
>APFE030017730.1:0-22783 GCA_000404065.3 Pinus taeda
TCCTGCGACTATCATCCAACCAATTGTAGTTTCTACTGACATCCATTCTTGAAGAAAATTGGGAAGATCTTACCTGTGGCTGGTTGTAGCTTTTGTTTGTCCTTAAGGTAGCATGCCCCCGATTTTCTTGATAGTCTTTGTTCATTCTTGAGGAAGACTATCCCTGATTTACCTGATGATTTCTATTAGGCCTTTGCTCACTCCTTCTTGCTGCATCAAGATAACTTTTGGAGGTGGAAGCTTGAGATGCTTCTCCATTATACCCCAGACTTGTTTTGATTAGAGGGGAACATTGCACATTGATAATCTCATCCAGAGTTTCAGATCCTTTAAAAAATTTAAGATTAAGGGCCTTTGTTTTCTCAATTTCTTTTCTAAGGCCAACAATTTCACATTCTAACTTCTCAAGAAATTTCTATTTTTCATCAAGTTGAAATTGCAGAGTATCAATGATCACATTTTTTTCTTCTAAACTTGTTTTGAGTCTAGAAATCTTTTCATAAAAGCCATCCTCATCTATAGAATCCATGTAATCATCATCTTCAAAGGCCATTAAAAGTTTATAGTGATTACCTCGTTCATCTTCATCGCTATTTGATAGTCCATCACTATCTTCATGAGTGTAATAGCTTTTCTTATTTGTATTCTGTTTCTTGTTCCATCTAACAGGTTCCTTCCCCTTGTCAATATTATCCTTGTGAGGACATTTGGCAACATAGTGACCTACTCTTCCACAAGCAAAGAATTTGAATGGTAACTTACCTCGGAATTGTCCAGCACCCCGTTGAAGATTTTTTACAACATTTGGTTCTTCTTCTTCTTCTGATATGTGTCCTGACTCATAATAGTCTCCTTTGCTAGAAGCCTTGAAGGCAACTTCTCTCCTGTTTGATGGTCCTCCTTTCCTCCTTTCATAAGCAGTTAGAATTCCATGCAGCTGTGACATTTTAAGGTTTTGAAGATTCTCCTTTTCTTCTATTGCAGAAACTTTAGATTCAAATCTAGGGGACAAAGATCTTAGAACCTTTTCAACCACAACAGCCTCTTTTACTTCTTCACCCAATTTTTTCATACAATTAACAATCTCATCTACACGAAGAAAATAGTTAGCCACACTTTCATCATTGTACATTCTGAGATTTTCATACTGAATTCTGAGGGTTTGAAGTTTTGCTCGTTTTACCTTATCATCTCCTTCATAGCTCAGAACAATCTTGTCCCATATTTCCTTTGCGGATTTATACTGCATGACTTTGAGAAATTCAGATTGTGATAGACATCCCAATAGAGTATTGACCGCCTTTTCATTTGTTTCATATTTCTTCTTCTCAGCCGAATCTGTGGGAGTTGATGCTGGAAAATTATACCCTGTATCTATGATATCCCAGACTTCAGTACCCAAAGATTGAAGATATGCAATAACTCTTACCTTCGAATATACGAAGTTTGTCCCATCAAAAACCGATGGCTTGATTGATGCTTCCCTCTCATAGTTGCTCATGATGAAAGATCTTCCTTCAAGCGATCAAGATTCTTCAGAAGGACCTGCTCTGATAGCAATTGTTGGAAATAATACTGAGAGGGGGGGTGAATCAGTATTATCAAATTCTTTTCAATATGTCTTCTTGATTTATACTTAATTTAATATTGTATGTCAGTTCCATATAATAATGAGCATGAACAAGAAAAACAGATAGTCACACCAAAGAACACCAGATATAAGGTGGAAACCCAATGTGGGTGAAAACCACCTGCTGCAATATGTCTCTATCTTCTTTCAATTAGAAACTTCTTTTACAATGATTTTGTACTGGTGCAGTCCTTTACCAGTACGCAGGCTGCAACCTGTAGAGAGCTACAACTCTCTCTCGTTTTCCAGTCTCTCCTGGAAGGGAGCTACAACCCCCTTAGTTCTTTTACTTCTTTAAGGACCACGTTTCATGAATTTTCAAACTGGATCCAAGAAGATCAAATAATCATCAAGTACATGCAAATCACCCAATCTCCTTATACAATAAACCAATGAATCACCCAATTCTTCAGAATGCTGTAAACATAAAAGAATACTAGAAATCTAAACCCAAAATTCTGCAGCAATAGATAAAAGACAGTCAGAAAATGTTTCAATATAAGTCCGCAACTTCACCAATAAGGGCCTTCATATATCCGCAGCTCTTCTGAGACTAAACTGCATAGATCCGCAGTGGTCGTTCTTCTGCCCTGCGTACTTCTTCTCAGATCCGCACCTCTACTATCTGACTTACATCGTACATCCGCATTGTGCCTTCTTCTGTCCTGCGTACCTCACACTGTACCTTTTTCTACTCTGTGTGCTCCCCACAATGCGCGTTCTCATACGTTGCATACCATGCATTGCGCCTTTCTCTGCGCTGCGTACCCCCGCAACGCGCCTTTTGCTGCACTACGTACCCCCGCAATGCACCTTCGGATCGCCTGCGGACTTCAGATTAGGGCCAAATTACCAGTCCTCTAATGTGTCACAATCAGTCAGATCCACTGATCTGCTCATGCACTTGAGAGATCACGACTTATCAATAGATTCGCCTTAAGTTTTCTCCTTGATTTAGATCTAGCTTTTAAAATCAATCACCCAAAATTTCAGATCTTAAGATATTCAAATTTCACAAGTGTCTAGCCAAGAGATCTCCTTTCCTTTTTATAGGCAAGCCTTTCACAATACCACTGTCCAAAACCATACTAACACAATACCATGAACCCAATACCTTGGATCAATATTTGTAGATGCAAAACCACAGACCAAAACCATAGGTCGAGCTAAATACCATGAACCATTCATAAAGATTCCCACGTGCACGCGCTTTTCTACAATGGAGAGAGTGAAACTGGGGTCCGCATCTACTGAACGGAGAACCTGCGTGCATGTACGCATTCCTTGGTCGGCGTACCTGCGAGTTCACAACTTCTTCTAGGATTAACTGCGGGTATCTTAATTTCCATGATTTTGAGTGCCTGAACTGAGATCTGCCACATGAGTGAGTTGCCATCAAGTACAACACCTGTACCATAGATCCAAACCAGATTCATAATGCCAACATATTATGCTATGAAAAGGGAAGTCCTTAGTCTACCACTACGCTTATTCCTCCATCATCATCCTTGGTGTGAGTCTATCAGCCTTATTACTATTATCCTTGTGCCTTTTTTCAAGAATCCTTATTGCCTCAACTCTGATAGGCCCTTTTCTGTCAACTTCAACATATTTATTCCAGGAGAGTGCTTTAGAGGGCGATGTACCTTGGTTCCAACCTTCATCATTGTTCGGTGCCTCAGATCAAGTGAAGTTAATCCTCATCACCCTTTGACTTGGTTGTTTCTCGGTGCTCGACTCCATCTCATTATCGCACGATCGAGAATCGTACACTTGACAGTCTAGTGATCCATCATTGTACCAAGATTTCTTGGGTATGTATGAAATTTTCTAGACCTCATGAGGGGGACCCTTCATGTATCCCTCCACATTCCCAAATGACAACAAATTATGTTCGAGCCTCAGATGAAGTTTCGTAGATTTGGTTGGCTCAGTTTCCATTGCTTGCAAAGCCCACAACATGTGTGTCTCCTTTAGATAGTTAATTCATATGTTCAAATCCCTCTCTTAATTAGCAGGGCTTCTTTGGTTGTGATTATACCATCCCCCTTCCCCCCATAACTCGTCTCAACTTGAGGGGGCATTATGTCTCATATACTCAAGTCAACAAATGTTTTTGTATCTAGTCCTGGGCTTTGTTTTCTAGGAACATTATATATATGGGAATCATTGTACAACTGTATCACTTTCCAACCAATTGATGCCATCATATCATGTATCATGTACTCTATTTCTCAAACCCACATTGTTGGGCACATCATTATTATTTGTACTCAGTTATCTCGACGGGTATGGGTATGCTTCCCCCACCTCATTTGAGATTATGTACTTACCAATAAAACGAGACTTATATCAACTAAGTAGGCCTTGCCTCCTCCATTCTCAGTCATTCCTTTCCTCACTTAAGCTCTCTCTCTCTCTCTCTATGAATCCCCTTAAGTGTCTCGTGAAAGTGTAACCTACAATGTATTTTGGTCATACGATTTTTTCTTGACACTCTTATGTTGGGAGGAAATCTATTATCACCCAAAAATGTTCACCTAGCCATTTCTTACTAGGTAGATTGAAATACACTGTGTAGGATTAATTTTACCATGGCAAGATTCATTTTCACCATAGGAAATAATTTATTAAATCATTATTCTAAATTATTTCTCATTAAAATACAAAAACCCCATAAGAATAATTAAATAAATCATTATTTATTTAATATTCTCTAGAAATTATTAAATCATTATTTGATAATTATTTCTTATGAATTTTGAATTAATCACCTTGAAATGATTAAGTAAACCATTTTTTGTTTATTATTCCATATTTATCCCCTATTTCATTATGAGATAATTATTAAACTATTATTTAATAATTAATTGTTTTAAACAAAGTCTTTCGGTAGAAATAACATGAGAGAATTTTGGCCGACGCGTTTACTTAATATATTTGTTTTTAATATTATAATATTTTAATATTATAATTTAAACATTATTGTTCAAAATATAGCCATTACTTGAAATTATGTCCTCTACACTGCTTTCTATTTAAGCCTTTGACATGGTCTGCCTCTTCATTTGGTCCTGATGATTAACTATACTTGTTGGTTTGAAACGTGTCAGCCAAAAAATTCTCTCATGTGATTTCTACCGAAAGACTTTGTTTAATTCATTATGGATCACAGAAGCTTATAGAAATTATTTGTTTCTTAATTCTCACAAAGTGATTAATAAATCATTTTTATTTGTTAATTACTTCAACCACTTTCTAAAGATATATATTTTACCATTTTGAATATCTTTTCCCTCTAAAAAAATATAATAAATTATTCACAATGGTTAGATTTTGATTTGGTCAATAATATTTTATTATTTTCTAATTCTCAATCTATTCCAATATTTTGTTATAGATAGAGTGTTTTCTCTCCAATATCACTATGATCATTTTCATTGTCCCCATTATTGTCTCATAGCATTTGAGCTCCACTTGATTTCAAGCACCTTTTATTTTCTCTTCTGCCCATTGCATATTGAGAGATAGAATCACATTACTGAAAGCATAAGGTCAAGAAGGACCCGTCCACGAAGGGGAATCTACAAACCCAAGTTTATAAGTTCTCCTCACTAGGTGTATCATTTTGATTAATAAAAATGGCTTATTAATATGATCCATTAGGTTACTACACTTTTATGTTTATTGTTATATGTTTCTATTTGCATATGATATTTTGTTGTAGAGTTTTTCTTATGTTTTGTAGTAGATCTGAAGCATAAACATATTCATATTTTGTTTTTAGGATTGCATGTCACCAACAGTTTATGTGAAACATTTTTTGGTACACTTGCCAATAATTTCCATTCTAACAACAAGGGCTTTGTGTGGATAACCCATAACTATGAGTTTGTGGATGACATATATCAAAGTTATTATAATGTGCCAGGTGTCGATGAAGACAAGTTTTTTTCTATGGTTTACCCATAACCATGCTTTTTGGATGACCCAAAATAGAGTTAGCGATGGAAATCTTTGAGAATGGTTTTGTGTTGTTGACCCATAACCATGGGTTTGTGGGTGACCCATAACCATGATGATTACAATGCATCAAGTGCCAATGGAAGGTTTTTGTGTGGTTGACCCATAATCACGGTGAACAAAGGTTTGAGGATAGAATTACCATGTAATGGTTGTGGGCTAACTGTGATACTGATAGTGTATGGCCAAGAAAAAGGACTTTGAGATAGTTCACCTGCACTAAATTCATCTCAGAGCGATTATGAGGAGTAACAAGGCCCTCAATACACCTTGTAAGCTATTACACTATGTAGTGTGAAGCAAATGATGTTGAATTATATGAGGAAAATGAAACTTGAGAAAAATTTGGTAAGACACTCCATTGAATAAGGCCAATATAAACCTGACCCCTATTTTCATGGATGATCTTACATATGATATCAATACCCTCCTCATACACACCATGGTTGAAGGATAGATCACCATAAGTGTTGAAAGGTTGTCCTTGTGCATTTGAGAAGCTTTCCTTAGTTCCTTTGATATCAATATTTCCTTTAGCATCCATGCCAATAGAGAAAATTTTCATTCCAAACATAGTAGTACTTACAACATTTGTTCCATGAGAATATACAAGAATAATAAAGACATTCCTATGCCCTTGTCCTCTTTCTTGATGATAAAAATGAATAACCACCAATCCAACATACTCTCCCGTTGCACCAACATTTGGTTGTAGAGAGAATGAATCAAACCCATTAATGTCACAAAGAAACTCTCCTAAATATTTGAACATTTCCTGATAACCAACAACTTGATCTTGATGTGCAAAAGCATGAATTTCAGAAAAACTTGGCCAAGTAATAACCATCATCTACATAGTTTCATTCAATTTCATAGTGTGGGATCTTAAGGAAATCAAACTATGGAGCAAAGAAATATATTTTTCCTATGGCCTATGGATGTAGTGTAGTAGCTCATGCTCTATGTAGTACACATTGAAAATTGGATGTGTTAAATAATAACCCACATGGATAAAAAAATTTGGAATTGGAAATTGGAATTCTGTGGCAAGGGAGTTTGTTGTAAATTGTACAGATTTATTGCTAGATTTTTTTTTGCAGCTTATCTATATCCTCCAACATAGTAGTCTAATAAAATGAAACAAAAACTATTTTTGAATATATAATTTGATATTTATCTCATTCTCAAGAGTCGTATCATAAATGGGCATGGCATTGTTGAAGTTTCTAAGTTTACTTAGTTAGAAACCCTCCATGCACTTTATCTGATTTATTCCTACCTACTTGTTGTTTTTCTTAACAAGTTATTTACAATGTATACTGAAAATAAACACTAGTGCATGCTCAACATATTACAGATCAAAAATTAAAATAAATAGAAACAAACACACCATATGACACCATTATTTTTGGACTAATATCCCCGGAAAAACCCAATGTGGGAAAACTAGTGCAGCTACCTGAGGGTTTTATATTAAGAAATATCAGAGTACAATCTGGGTGCCGAAATTGGCCTACCCAATAGAGAATTTCCTTGGTAGTAATACCTCTTAGTTTTTGACAAATCTTTTTGCTGAAACCTCGGATAATCCTTCCGGAAGCTACTCAACATAGATCTGCCCTAGAAACCCCAACGTCAGTCTCTCTCTAGACTGTGTTAGCCCCTCTCTGCCTCACACTAGCCCTACGTCACCTCGGATGGGTTTGCATCAGCACTAGGAGGCCCTGCATGAGTCCCCTGGCCCTCTGCGTCAGCAACACTGGCCTCTCTAAGGCTCTACACAGCTCTCGGTTGCCTCTACGTGGCCCTGCGTGAGCCTCGGTTGGCTTTGTGTCACTCTCCTTGGCTACTGCATTGCTCTCCCAGTACTATCTCTGCCTCTCTCTCTCTTTGTACTCAAATTCGCCTCAGCTGCATCTCCTAATCACTAATTCTATCTCTCTTAGCAAACCCTGCTTTAGAAAATAGAATGACTGACCACTCTGGTGTATTCTCCAAGTGACCTTCAAGCCTCCTCTTATACTTTTCTTATTGACATATCAACAGTCAAGATTAAGTCCCTAATCAATGACTAATATTAGATCTGGTTTGATCCATATATTTTGGACCATTCTAACACAGTTTCATATTAATCCAGATTAATACTTTATTTTCCCTAAGTTTAGACTTAGGGACTCCATTAAAACATTAATTATTTTAATATCTCCTGAACTGTTTAGAATCTGCCCAAACCCTCTCTGGGTATTGGAGATCTCATGCGCCCCAACGTCTCCACCAAATTCCATGGCTAGAGCACATTTTATGATACCCCCAATCAACACTCCCTCTTAGCGAGGACTATTCTCTAGCAATACTCCTCACTAAGTATTACTTTGATCATCCAGCGTTGGTACTTGTGTTGATGCTAGGACTTCTTGCCCAACATCCTCTGCACTGCTACATCCTATACTACTGCCCATGGGTCTACCACTACCAATGCTGCATATGTACGATAGCTTCTGCATATGTGTTGCCCACTGCTGCACTGCAACTCAGTTACTCAAAAGTAAGTAACTGATCTCCCAATCTGACCTCCCTATTGGGCCAGAGACACCCACTGATTTTGAAACTCCCTCTACCAATGAAAAGTGCTCCCTCTCTGACCTTTACGCCGCTGCAACAACTCCCTTCATCTCACACCATTGCACACCTCTCTGTGCCATCCTGTACTAGTGCAACACTCCTGTGCCTCTCACACTGTTGCAACTTACTAGACTTGTGTTGTCTTGGGACTCCTGCACTGTAGCTCTCTCTGCCACTCCATCTACATCTATTTCTACCAGAGTTAGCTAGTCCTACTACTCCTCTTTGGGGCTCTCATAGCAAGGTCTGATCCAAGAGGTTTGGGTACCTCAAGTATCCTGATTCTCATTGCATGTAGTCCACCTGACTATAGCTCGATGTCTCCCCACTTCTTCTCAAGTGGTGCATGTGCACTCATGGAAAAATAATCATCTGTCAAAATTACCTTGTCTGCCCTTGCTAGTGCTGCCTTAGTCTCAGAAGGCTCTCCCTTACTCTTCTTCATTAGACACTAGGTCGCATAATTACCCAACTCCCCACAGAGGAAGCACTTGATCTTGGAGAGATCTTTCTTCTTCTACCTCTCCTGCTTTCCCTATGATGCTAGGGACACATATTCCTCCTCATACTTGAATTTTATCCCCTTTCCGTTACTACCCGTCTTCAACTGCTATCTGATCTCTTCCTAGTGAAGAGCTACCCATATCTCATTCCAAGGTGGGAGAGTCCCTCTACCCAGTATACTCTGGAAAAATACCTCCCAGTCTTCTGAGACAACATTCAGGGTTGTCCTCACCATCAACTCCTAATCCAATGTCGCCTCTATAGCAGTCAATAGATCTTGGATCTCATTGAGTCCTCCGAGGAAGGTGTCAATCGGTTCTCCCTTCTTCATCTCATACGGCCTTAATTGATTCTCAAGTAGCATTCTTCTCTGCACATAAGTATGCTAGTACAATTTCTTGAGAGCCTCCCACATCTCAAATGTCATTTCCTTCTCTGCTATGTGTGGCACTACATGATCCTTGACCTCATCAAGGGTGATGGTCTTGGCCCTTGCCATTGCCTCTTTGTACTTTCCATTATCATTGGGGTCGACTGGGATAACTATTACCTTTAAGGCAAATTTCTTGACACGATTCCTGTCAAGTACAGATAAGATTATGGCCTTCCATACTATGAAGTTCGACTCCGTCCAGTCTATCCTAGTCTCTTATTCTGTATAGTGCCATGATGCTTCTCTACTTCGCTCTTGGAAGTTCTTTGTTCGACTCCTTTGAGTCTCTACTTCCCGTCTAGAAGTTCTCTTCTGCACTCCCTCTTAGTCATGATTTCCCTCCTGGAAATCCTTCTGCCGCTGTCAAGATGCTCCCTACCCTGATCATCTTGTGTAACTGCACTACTAATCTAGGTTCCTTGACTAGAAACCCCTGGTAGAAAATCCTCTAGCCTTGCTCTGTCAGGTAATGTTCTGACTACAGTACCTCACCAGCTCCTTCTAAACCCCAACAACCTGAAGGTGAAAGCTCCTATGCTCTATGCAATCTAGCACCAGTATTTTGACCTCCTCAACCAATTGTGTCAGCCTTCCTAGCTACTACGTGGCTCTACGTGAGATTCAATTTTCCTCCTTAGCTTCTGCATTGCCTCTTCTTGGCTTACCCTTGATGACGCAGGCACTGCATCACCCTTCCCTTGTTGCTGCTCTGCTAGAAACAACTTATGTCACCTTGGGACAATTGTTTTTTGCTTCTATTTCTCCACTTGGCTGATGTCCCTAGACCCTATGATTTGAAATCACGATTTCATACCATGTTGAAGTTTCTAAGTTTACTTAGTTAAAAAGCCTCCATGCACTTTGTCTGATTTATTCCTACCTACTTGTTGTTTTTCTTAAAAATTTATTTGCAATGTCAATACTGAAAATAAACACTAGTGCTTGCTCAACATATTACAGATCAACAACTAAAAGAAACAAAATTAAACACACCATATGACACCATTATTTTTGGACTAATGTCCCCGAAAAAACCCAATGTGGTAAAACTGGTGCAGCTATCTGAGGGTTTTTTTATTAAGAAATATCAGAGTACAATCTGGGTTCTGAAACTAGCCTACCCAACAAAGAATTTCCTTAGCAGTAATAACTCTAAGTTTCTGACAAATCTTCTCACTGAAACCCTGGATAATCCTTTCGGCAGCTACTCGGCATAAATCTTCCCTAGAAACCCCAACGTTAGCCTCTCTCTGGACTACATCAGCCTATCTCTACCTCACGCTAGCCTTGCATCACCCTGGATGGGTCTGTGCCAGCACTGGGAGGCCATGTGTCAGCCCTTTGCGTCAGCAAAACTGGCCTCTTTAAGGCTTTGTACAGCTTCCGACTACATATGCGTGGCCCTACGTGAGCCCTGGCTAGCTCTGCATCACTCTCCTTTGATACTGCACTACTCTCTTGGCACTATCTCTGCCTCTCTACCTCTCTGTACTCAAATGCCCCTTAGCTACATCTCCCGATCACTAATTCTATCTCACTTAGCAAACCCCACTCTAGTGAATAGAATGACTGATCACTCTGGTGTATTCTCCAAGTGACTCTTAAGCCTCCTCTTATACTTTTCCTATTGACATATCAATGGATGAGATTAAGTCCCTAATCAACGATTAAGATTAGATCTGGCTTGATCTATGTCTTTTGGACCATTCTAACATAGTTTCATATTAATCCACATTAATACTTTATTTTCCCTAAGTTTAGACTTAGGGACTCCATTAAAATATTAATTATTTTAATATCTCCTGAACTGTTTAGAATCTGCCCAAACCCTTTTTAGGTATTGGAGATCTCATGCGCCCCAACCTCTCCACCAAATTTTGTGGCTAGAGCACATCTAATGCTAACCAAAATCAAAATGCATATGGACATTTGATCTTTACTATATCAAAGAAGGGAACATCCTCAATAGTCGCTTGCTCAATTTCTTCAATCCAATTGCAAGCACTCTTGTCAAACCATGTATGCACTTTGCAATCATTTTCAACCCTTCTAGACCATGATAGATTGCGTACATAAAAGACAAGTTTGCTAATAAGGAGGAATGATTCTCGTATAATCTTGCAAAGTAGGAAAAAAAGCCACATGAGGCCCTCCATATCCCACCAAAACCCCAAAGCTTTGTGTAGATGCAATGGCCATATTTTCTCAAAACTCCCCTAGAGGATTCAACATCATCAAATCTTATCATGAAAACATTAACAACATTGGCATGCACATTCCTTACAAAATTACAGTAATGCATAATATCCCCATTAGTTCTAGGATATTTCACAAGAACTCCATAAACATCATTAGAACTATAATCAAAATCCTTCATATCCACCTTGACAACCTTTATATTAAGAGAATATTTCAGAGTCTTACATAAATGTTGTTTCATGTTGACATGGCCTCTACTACAATAGTCTGTTCATTGAAAAGAGAAGCATTGGACATGGGAAATATGGTGAGATCTATAACCATGATTTGTAAATTCAAGAGGGACTCCATCCTCCCTTATGGAATATTTTCCTAGTAAGTGGTATACTATGTATACCACCCACAATTCCATATTATATTGCAAAAAAAAATAGTGGGAACATAGATGTTGTAGTATCCCATACTTATGAATGACTCGAAGACCTTTTTCTTGGCCTGTATGGACTTCATGGGGGTTATCATCTAGTTCTCTTTTAGGCCCTAGTGGAACTTAGAGAGCTTTAGGGGTCCACTTTGGATGGCCTCGGGCATGGTTGGTTGATGAGCATGTCCAAGATGGGGAAACTATAAAACTCTACAAAAGAGGCCCGTTCCTATGGTGTTGATCCATTGTGCCACCTGGGGAATGGGTGACTTGGATTTATGACCTCGACAAATATTTATCCCGTTCCCTAATGGAAATACGAGAAAGATACCAGGATTGGTATCAACATATGGAAGAGAAAAGACAATGGATCCCATGCGCCCATAGTGGAATTGGTCATCAGAGGAACCTGGTAGTGGAATTTGGAATGGAAGAAAATTTTCTTCACCAGAGCACCATAAGAAACACATCATGCTCGCTCCATTATAGATCTCACCACAAATTGAAATTCTACCTGCCACCTTGATATTATTATATTGTGCTCCATTAAGAATCCCTCACAGTGGTTTGTTTGAGAGATCAAAATTCCATTGCTTAATTACTCTACAAACCCTATGTCATAGGTGGGACAAAGGGTAGGGTCTCTCACTGATAATATTAACATATAATTGAAGCATGAAACCATTAGGATGAACTACTCTATAACCAATCTTGATAAACCTGGAAAATTCAGAGAGACGACCTTCAAAAACCCTTACACAACTACTATGAAAATCTTGATTTCCATGTAGTCGTAACATTCTCTAATACCAATTATCTATATCATAAGAGGAATGAGGATAAATATCACCACACGACATAGAAAATAAAATACAAAAAACAAGGTAACACCCAACGCTTTATTAATGGAATGAGAAAATTTTTTACATCTACATCGTGAAAATCCTCTCCCCTCTTAGTAAAGGTGAGGACCACTATTTATATTATATTTGGCAACTCCTTTAGTTATATCATTCAAAACCATGGTTGGATACCACTTTCTATTCCGATCACCAAAAGAAAGGGTAGGTAATTGGTTTAAAAACAAATATCACTAGGAATCTTCCAAGGAGGAGAAGAAGAAGTGTAAAAGGGGGAAGGATTAGAAGACAATAGCCACTACACATAAATGCAAGTATCTTAACAATTATTACAAACACTACAACATTGATGGTCATACTAAGGAGAAGTACTACAAACTACATGTGGAACTAAACCCAAAGAACTACAAGAAGGATGGGAAGGAAAAGAAACATTTAGCCACAGAATCACACAATTAGGTGGAATGTATCTCTAATGTGGATGAGAATGTTATCTCATATTAGTATAGAAGGCCTTCATAACCAATAAGATAAGTAGATGACTAAACCCCTCCATATTAAGATCTAGGTCAAGAAGACAAATATAGATGCCCTTTCTGACTCACATTCACAGGCTAATCTCATAATAGTGTATCTAGTTGAAAAAATTGGATTGGAGGTTAATGATCATCTTAACCCATATCCATTGGGATGGGTAAATAAGGATGCAAAAATCAAGGTAACAAAATTGTGTAGAATAAAATTTTCTATTAGTGTTCATTATATTGATGAAATAGAATTGGAAGTAGTACCACTTAATGTATGTGAAGCTATGTTTGGGAGTCCCTATATGGATATGAATGATGGAATATTCATTCAAATAACCTAAGAGTATTACCTTATAAAAAATGTGAACATATTCATCATCAGAACACATAAAGGAAAATAAAAAATTTCACCAATAATTGCACTCCAAGTCGAGAAGTTTATTAGTTCCAATAAAAACTATGGTTTACCTTTATTAAGATAAGATAAATCTAGAGATGATTAAAGAAGGGAAAAGCTATCCTTGGAGGGGTATAATAGAGAATAGAAACAAGAACTAAAAGGGTTTCAATAGGAATACAAGGGAGTGTTTAAGGAGCTTAAAGGGGTACCACCCGAGGGAAGTGGAGCATGGAATTAAATCATTTATAGACCCTCCATTACTAAATGTTAGGCTATAAATATATTATATTATAGAAGAAAGTAAAATGAATAAGAAGTTATAGTTATTGGAGAAAGATGTTATTTGACCAAGTACCTCATGCTATGGGTCACCCATTATAATTGTGCCAAAGTAGGGCAAGACTTGCTAAATGCGCATTGATTAATGAGCATTAAACAAGATTACTCTCAAGAATAGGTACATTGTGCTTAATATTAATGATCCATTAGATCAGTTATAGCAAGTGAAATAGTTCACCTAGATGTATTTAGAATAAGGGTATCACTAAGTTCAATTCAAAGGAGTCGCTTTGAATACCACCTTCAAAACCAAGCAAGGGTTGTATGAGTGGTTGGTCATGCCATCTAGTCTTTGAAGAGCACCAACTACTTTATGAGAGTAATGAATGATGTACTAATCCCTTATATTGATTCATTTTTTATTTTTTATTTGGAATATATACTAATTTACAATGTTACTCGAGAGGATCATATCTTGCACTTGATAGAAGTGTTAAAAACTTTGAAGAAGCCCCAGTTATTAGAACATGTAAAGAAATGTGATTTTTCACAATAATCTTTTATGTATTTAGACTATGTGATTTGTGGAGGGTGCTTAACATAGATATTATTAAGATGGAGGCCATCATGACATGGTCAATTCCACAAATGTCTATGAGGTAAGTATTTTTTCTGTGCAAGAACACTAATGAACGAAATTAATAACTTCATTTTCAATAGTAGTTTTCCTAGTCCAAGCCATAATAGCAAGTGGCAAAAACTTCTATTGGGATAAGATTTAATAGAAGAATTTTTATGAGTTGAAGAGAAAAATTAGCTGAGAAAAAGTTATTGTATTACTTAAGTTGCAACATCCCTTCAAAGTGGATATGCATGCAAGTGGGTAGGTCATGGGATTAGTCTTAATGCATGAAGGAAGGATTATATGTGACCATTGTGGTGTTTTGGGCATGATGGTTTTCTACCCATGGTATCTTATAGATTCGTTGAAGGGAACTATGGTTATGTTCTACTACAGGGTTAATGGATTGGCATTTATGGATGCTTTGACATGTATATATATGTATTGTAACAATGAAAGGAATATAATGAAAAATCAATCTCGTAGTCTCTATTTTGGGATCCAAGGGAAAATATATGTGTATATATATTTTATGTTTTATGCTCTCTCCATTGTGTATTTTTTGTTTTTAGAATTCGTATGCAGGTAATTTCTATACGAGGTTAAAACTTACATTTGGTATTATAGTTGTTTAGGCTTCAAGGGGACGCCTTTGTTGCTGAGGGGTTTTTCGCGAGCCTGTAGTAGACCCTATTTAGTGGGAGATCTGTGGGATCGATTCTTATAGTGAAAGAAGATGGCAAGCAGTGGAAAGATAGAGATCGAGAAATTTAATGGTCAAAGTTTTGAGTTGTGGAAAATCAAGATTGATGATCTACTAGTGGATAAAGATGAGTGGATCGCAGTAGATCTAGGTACTAAACCAATGACAACATCATATGAATACTAGACAAAGTTGGATCAGAAAGGAAAGAGCACAATACGGTTGTGTATCTCAGATTCAATATTGTTGAATGTATTAGGGGAAGCTACGACGAAGTGTTTGTGGGAAATGTTAGGGACTTTGTACCAATCTAAGTCTCTGGTGAACAAACTGTTCCTATGGAAAAAATGTATAACCCGAATATGAAGCATGGAGACTTGGTGACAGAGCATATGAACGCGGTTAATAATGTGGAAGTTGTTATCGATTGATATTAAAATTTCAGATGAAGATAAGTGCATCATTTTGCTGCGTTCTACACTAGATTTGTGGGATATTCTGGTTGTTGCAATTGGTAGCAATACAACTACCTTGAAGTTTGATGAAATAGTCTCATCCTTGTTGTCAAAGGAGATGAGACAGAAAAATAAGGAGGGACAAAATGGATATTCCTTGTCTTTATGAGGACGGTCCTAGAATAGAAATAAAAATAAGTCCTTGATTGGGAGATATAAATCTATAGGGAGATCCAAATCTCCAAGAAAACCTATAAAGGGGTTTTGGAAATGCAAAAAGGAAGGGCACTTGAAAAAGGATTGTATATCTAAATCTCCTGAGAAAGGAAAGGGATCTGATGATGCTCCTTCCACAGAGGTGAAAACAACCTCAGTTGAATGTGGGGATGTGTACTTGGCTTCTTATTCAAGTACACATGTAGATCATGAGGCATGGTTGATTGACTCAGGTGCATCCTTTCACTTCACAACTCATAGGGAGTGGTTCTGCGAATATGAGAAATATGATAGTGGTGATGTCTTCTTAGGGGATGACAGGAAGGCTAGAATCATCGGTCACAGAAAACTCAAGTTGAAGTTGCAAGGTGGAAGGATTAGAACACTTCTGGGTGTTCTTCATATTCCTGCATTGGCCAGAAATCTTATTTTTGTAAGCAAGATGGATGATGCAGGAGTAAAAATAGTTATCAAGATAGAGACTTGCAATATGGTTCAAGGAGAAATGGTATTGATGTGAGGGGTTTAGATTGGAAATTTGTACAAGCTTCTGGGTAGCATTGTTATTGATGGGTGCAATAGTTCTGTGGTTGCTAAAAGTAGAGCATAAAAACTTGTGGTCTCTAGAGAAAACACTGTTGGAAATAACACTGAGAGGGGGGTGAACTAGCATGTATACGCTACTGTGACTAGTGAAACTAGTGCATACCCAAAGAACTTGTGATTTAGCTAATTTATGATGTTTTGATCTATAACCAGTGCATCAGTTACTTATCAAACAATGCAATAAAACTATAATAAACCATCACACATAAGAAACACACATGAACACCAAGATTTAAGGTGGAAACCCAATGTGAGCGAAAGCCACCTGCTGCTGTCATCTCTATCTTCTTTTAATAATAAGAAAATCTTCTTACAATCTTGACTAATGAAGATACATACCAGTACACATGCACCCACCTACAAAAGGCTACAATCTTCTCTCATTTTCCAACTTCTATTAGAAGGAAGTTGCAACCCCCTATCTCTTGTACTAGCCAGTGTGTTTACTAGTACGTAGGCGTCGGCCTACAAAAGGCTATGGCCTTCTCTCTTCTTTCAGGGACCAAGTTTCATAAATTTCAGACTGGATGCTCCTGGTACACAACAATACACATGAAGGCCTCATTTCATCAAATTTTGAAACTGGATCCATCAGAAACTTTGGAATTCAAACTACATCAACCAAAAATCAATTAATCTGAACAATCAAATCACTGTCACCAGAACACTATGCTAAACCCATAAACCTACATCATCATTCAGAACCAGCTCCAACCTCAAAAATCATGCATAAAAATGTATACACTTCTTTATTAAACCCAATTTGTGTGTATACACTAATTCCTTTAATGAGACCTACATATACCTTCAAAACTATTGAAACATAAAACTTATAAATCAAGTTTGTACCAACGAGTAATATACTGAACATCTACTGTTAATTTACAGAGCTTTACACAGGAAGTAGTAGAGATCACCCTTCTCACTTATACAATCAATCAATCAAATATCAAACTCCTTATTCATTCAGTTTTACATTTAGATCTAAGAAGACTTCATTTACAGACAACAATAAAACAACATAATTGATCATATAGATCAGTCAGATCTGAAGAATAAGTTTTTCCTCTGTATACACTACTTGGAAGAGTAGAACCAACATGTACACATGATTTTACTGAGACGAACCATTGTATAGATCTATAAATATTAACTCATAAATTTGTTGCTATTCCAGACTTCAGACAAACCTAGATCATGACATTTAAAGAAAAAAATAGGTGTACACAATCAGATCTGGCCCAACCAATCATATCATTCAATGATAAGTCATTTCAGGTCTCATGATCTTAAGCGAGCATTGAATTCAAGGTGCACACAATATTTTAGAGAAAATCACCTACATAGCCCCTACAACATAAAATATACTCCAGATAGAAGTATTCCTTAGAAACCCTTTTCACTTGCATATATTGGCCTTATGATCTTCTCCTCCTTATATAGTTTTAGGCCTTTTTAAATACCTTGGACCAAGAAGAACTTAGGACCCATGGTATTCTTGGACGTGATCAAATAGTCGTTACTCTGCTCAATATTGTGGGCTAATACCATGGTATTGACCCCTAGTATTGTCTCCTCTTGAATTCCCTTGATTTTCCAACATATACACGCTTTTATTCTTATGCGAGTGCATGTATACATATACTCTCTTTTTGTTCTGTGAACTGGCATGTATACGCTGTTTTGACTAAGTGGACATGCATATACATCTTAAAATACTTTTGACCATCCTATACCTTCAACTTCTTCATTCTAATTAGTAGACTTTAGTTCCATCTTCCTCTTCTTCTGTACCAATGCCCTGTTACATCTGAATGGTTTTGTTACACTGTGGGTTTCCTTTCATCAAAACTGAACTGACCTGTGAGTGAGTTTCCATCGAGGACAAAACTTGTATCATAATGCAAACAATCTCCCCCTTTGGACTTGATGGAAACCATGATGGTGTTGATTATTGCAAGTTGTAGAAATTGTTAGAGATAACAAGCAACACCAAAATACTCTCCCCCTTTGACATCAAGGGAAAAGGGTGGTCTAAGCTATTCTTCCCTTTTGATATACATTATGTTGTCCATGCTCCCCTTGAGTACATGCTTAGTCTATAGAGACATGTTTCAAAAGAATAACATGACTCTATAACTCAACTAAGTGAGTATGACCTCCCTATGACCAATGACTCATACATACATCAATCACCCAACCAAGTGGGGAAACACCATATTTGACTCATCCAGACAACCAAGTGGGGATATAACAATTGTTTATACATGAAAAAAGTACAAAAATTATTACATCATCCATCCCATGCAAAGTGGGGATACAAATTACATCATATGTTCAATAGGACTCATTGAAATATAGATCATGACAAAAGAAGTCATATCACACCCTAGATCTTTACATGACTTATGCAACAAATGATATAAGTATCTGAAGCCTTAGTTGAACTCAGTAACCATGATGCCAATAATACATAATGTGTGTGAAGGCTAATGCTCCCCCTGAACCTGTGTTACCTGTGCATTGTCAACAAGTCATTTATCAAGGCATATTTGTCAGTCAGATAAAAATCAATGAACAAATCATATCGTCAGACTGCAACCATCAATCATACATAGCACCCATATCAGAGTATGACCCACTATTTTTCTATTAGAAAACATATACACTCCTTCCACCACAAAAACCTGCATGCATACGAGACTTTACTTCATGAAACCTACGTATAATAACATTCCTCTGAAAACTAGATCTAACAATAGGATGATGCATCAACTACTCCCAGCTTTTGTCTGAGATATTCAAACGTTTCTTTGGGAAGCAGTTTAGTGAATATATCAGCAACCTATTCTTTGGAGGTAACATACTCCAATTTAACCTTTTGTTCAAGCACTTGTTCTCGTATAAAATGGTACTTAATGGGTATGTGCATGGTCTTGGATTTCATTATTGGATTTCTCAAAATACTGATGGCACTTGTATTATCACATAGAATGGAGATGGGTGGATTACATGTGATATGAATGTCTTGCAATGTTTGTATCATCTAAAGTAGTTTTGTGCAGCAAGATGCAGTAGCCACATATTTTGCTTCGGTTGTAGATAAGGCAACTGAACTTTGTTTATTGCTGAACCAAGACACCAACCGTGAACCCATATAGAATTCTCCTCCACTAGTACTCTTTCGATCATCCACATTTCCTGCCTAGTCAGCATCTGTATAAGAATGAATAGTAAGATGTGTATCTTTAGGATACCATAGACAAAAGTCATGAGTTCCTTGAAGATATTTGAAAATTATTTTGACTGCTTGGAGATGTGATTCCTTTGGATTTGCTTGGAACCTTCCAACAATTCCTACTACATGCATGATATCAGGTATGGTACCTCTTAGATAAAGCAAACTCCCAATCATAGATTTGTAAGTTGGTTGGTTTACTGTTGGTGATTCATCGTTAGAACTGAGACTGCATCCTGTTACCATTGGAGTACATACTGGTTTAGAATCTTTCATTATGTATTTCTTCAAGATATGCTTGAGATATTTGGTCTGTGAAAGAAAGATACCATATTTTGTTTGTTGTACTTGTAGACCAAGAAAATAAGTAAGTTCACTAAGTAAGGACATTTCAAATTCTTGCTGCATTACTAAAGAAAAATTATGACTCATGGATTCTTCATTGCTACCAAATATGAAAGCATCAACATAAACAACAATAATTAGCAGTTTATCATTTTCAATCTTTGTGTATAAATTGCTATATGCAGAACCTTTTGTGAAACCTTTTTGTTTTAGATATTTGTCAAGGTGCTAATACCAAGCCCTTGGAGCCTATTTTAGACCATAGAGAGTCTTTTTGAGCTTGCATACGAGTTTTACATCATTTCCAAGAATGAATCCTTCTGGATGTTCAATATAAACTTCTTCTTCTAAATCTCCATTAAGAAAGTCTGATTTTACATCCATTTGATATACTTTGAATTGTCAAAAACTAGAGAGAGCAAGAAACATCCTTATGGCTTCAAGTTTGGCAACAGGTGCAAAAGTTTATTCAAAATCTATACCTTGTTATTGAGCATACCCTTTACAAACAAATCTTGCCTTGTTTCTAATAACTTCTCCATTTTCATTCAGCTTATTCTTAAATATCCATTTTGTTCCCATAACATTTTTATCATGAGGTCTAGGAACTAATTCCTAAGTATCATTATTTTCAATTTGGTCAAGTTATTCATCCATGGCCTTGACCCAACATTCATCTTTGAAGGATTTATTTCCATTATGAGGTTCGATGGAGGATAGTAATGTTAGATAACTTGAGGTCCCTGTAAGAGTTCTTCTTGTATGTACACCAACCCCTTTTTCTCCTAGAAATTGAGATTCTGGATGATTCTTCTGAACAACCCTTGATGGAGTATTTTCCCTATATGTTGTATCTTCTTCTAGTGATTCATTGGATTCTTCTTCTATATCATTTTGATTTGATACGGGAAATAATTCCCCATCTTCCTCATTGTCATATTCCTCTGCTAATTTCATTTGTTCTAGATTTCTGCATGCTTCATCAATTACAACAGCAATGCTTTCAACAATTTTTCAAATTCTTTTGCTATAACATTTGTATCCTTTACTTCTGGATGAATAATCGAGAAGAATTCCTTCGTTTGATTTGGGTTCAAACTTACCAAGTGTTTCATCACTCCTTTTGATGAAACATTTTCTTCCAAACACTCTAAAGTGTTTTACAGTAGTAGGATTACCATTCCAAAGTTCATATGGAGTTTGATTTCTATTTACCCAAACATTTTCTTTGTTGATAATAGTCAGCAACTTCTCCCCAGAAGGTTGCAAGAGTTCCAGATTCATCAAGCATTGCTTGAGCCATTTGTTGAACTGTTTTGTTTATTCTTTCCACCACGCCATTTTGATGAGGGGTTCTTGCCATGGATAATTGATTATTTATTCCATGTTGTTCACAAAAGTCAAAGAATTCATCTGATATGAATTCTCCCCCTCGATCAGATATGAGACATTTGATTTTTCGATCTGATTCATTTTCAACTAAATCTTTGAAGGCTTTAAAATTTTCAAATGTTTCATCTATATGCTTTAGTAGAACTATCCAACTCATCCTGGAAAAATCATCAATAAATAAAATAAAGTATTCTTCTCCACGTGGTAACTTTTTCCTTGTTTGTCCACATAAATTAGTATGGATGAGTTCAAGTGGCTTATTTGCTAATCCTTCTTTTTCACTGAAGTGAACTCTAGTACTCTTACCAACTTGACATGGTTTGCATATGGTATTTTTTGGGATGCGGATATCTAGAAGATCACTTACTTCCTTGAGCATGCATGCTTTTCTTAATTGAGAAAACATTAGATGTCCCAATATTCTATGCCATAACCAGTTTTCATATATTTTGGTTAGATAACATTGTTGTTTTCCACCTTTGAGTATGTATAAGTTTTTTGGATTTCTTGTTCCTTTGATCATGGTATTTCTTGTATCAAGCTCATGAACCACACATCTGTTTGATCGAAACATTACTTCATTTCCTTGATCACAAATTTGACTGACACTCAATAGGTTATGATTTAAACCATATACATACATGACATTTCTAGCCTTAACATTTTCTTTAAAGAAGACAAAACCTTTACCTTTAATGGCAGCTGGAGTGTCATTTCCAAATGAGACATTCTTTTCCTTTTCTAAAACATTATATGAATGAAGTTTCTCTTTATCATTTGTCATGTGTTTGGAGCATCTGCTGTCGATGTACCACTAATTTTCTTGTCCTTCTACATACATAGATATGCCACATCTTTCTGATTGAGATTCCTTCTTTCTCCATATCTTAGGATTTAATGATGCTTTCTCCTTTTGAAGTGATGGCCGAAATTTGCTCCTGCATCTAGATTCTTCATGACCAAAGTTGTTACAAATATAACATTCTACTTCATTTTCAAGAGCAGAAAATTTATTATAGGATCTTTTCTTGATTTCTATTACACTCGTTTGATTTCACGCTTCTCTAGTCATGATGGTTTTGTAAGCAACACATTGAGTAGCCTTATGACCAAATTTATGACATGAAAAACATTGCCCATTAAAGAAGTTTTTGTGATCATAGAATCTTTTGGTATTGTTTACCTATTGGTTGTGTTAGTGCTCAAATCCGCCTTAGGCTGAAATAAGGCAAGACTCAAGGCCACATCAAACCACGCTCAGCCTCATAGCTAGCCCTACGAGGACAGGAGAGGGCTCTCTCCGGG
>APFE030017730.1:23938-62421 GCA_000404065.3 Pinus taeda
TCAAAAATGACCAAAATTGCTCCAAATTGTCTGAATTTTGAGCTAGGGGTGTATCATTGAGTGCCATGCTCCCTCAAGTTGGCATCGGCCAAAATCTGAAGTGGATCGGGCCTTTTCCTCCGTTTTTGTGCCTTGGCCAATCGTCTCTTGAGAACCTTCATTTTTGCCTTGCACACATGCATGCGGGCCCAATAATGATTTTTCATGTGGCGGAGCATATCTTTGTCTCTATTGGCTTTCACCAACAACTTTTCCAAGTGAGTGTTCACCTGGATAAGCATGGATTCTCGATCTATGGGTGTCAAATCACCGGGTCTCCTACAGGCCAATTCCCGGTCTTCACGAATCTTCCGCTGCTCATAAAGCTCGTGCTCATCCTCCAGCTGTTTGTTGTGCTGCTCTAAATATTTAATCACCCATTTTTCCATATGTAATTTCTTGTGCAACGACTCATTCTCGGTCCTTTGCTCTCGGATGATCTCCTTGAGCTCTGAGGCAGGAGAGCCAGCCTCAATATCAATGACATGTGTATCCGGACCTGCTGAAGGACCCTCATCAATCATGGGCCTCTTACCCTTGTCCTGAACCTGTACCTGTGCTGAAGAAGGTGGCGAGACCCATTCCACATTATGTGGAGATAGTACTCGCTGTGTCGATGAAGTCAACGAGACCCCTTCCACCCCGGGTGGAGATAGTACTCGTCATGCAGCTGCAAATAAGGCTCTGGGGCCTTTATGATATGTGACATATGCTGGAGCATCAACATGCTCGGTCTCATGAATTTCTGACTGCTGTGTAGGCCCTTCATGAATATCAAACTGCTGAGAAGGCCCTCCCTCATCATGGATAATCTCAAGAGGTGGATGTGGCACTGTGAAGAAGTTGCGAGAAATGAAATCCTCCCATGGAATACCTTGCTGTGCCAACTGATGCATCACTATGATCTCGATCAGTGCATAATGATATATACTTTTGAGTTGTTGTGCGGGGCTCTTCCTTTTCACTACGGGCACCATCTTCTCTATATTCCGGCACGTGAAAAATGGAATGTTCATCATTCGTACCCGGGTAAAATGCATCAACAAACGGATATGGTATGAATATAAACGTGAAAATTGGCCCTCACAAGTAAAATAGCGCATGATAAGCCTCATCAAAGGCGCATACTCCTCCCTTAGGAATTTGAAAGGAAAAATAACAGTAAGGTTCCTCATGAATCTGGGTTTGATGTATGGTTGATAATGAAATTTGCCTAGTATCTTGCGCTTGGTCCACTCTTCCCCAACATTCGGTATCCCGGTGGCTTGAGAAATAACCTCGGGTGATAGTGTGAAATCCACTCCTGTAAGGTTCACATGGCCATTTTGAAAATGTAGGACAAACAAGCGGACTAATTCCCTGTGATGTTGAATTTGTGCGATCCTCTCACAATACTCAAAGCATGATTGGTATCGAAAACAAGACAGTGCAAATGGACAAGCTTGCAAATAAGCTAAACAGGTGGGCTCCTCTCTAACATGCCGACCACCTTTACCACCCTTGTGATGCCTCCTAAGCACTTCTTCCTCCAGTGTCAATCCACTGTAATCATTCTGCTTGTAATCTGATTTAGTTTCTGACATGGTTTTGAAAACAGGATTGCTGAACTGTATATGTTGACTGTGCACACACTTGATTGCTGTTTGACTTTTTATGCAAATGCTGTTACCAAGGGGACATAAGGACAAGGGAATTGTTAGGGAAAGGGAAACATGAGGGAATTTGGGGAAATGAAAATAACAAGGAATTTATGGAAGGGAAAATACATAGGAAATTATGAAAGTGTAGGGTTTGGGGTGAAGTAGGTTTTAGGGTTTGGGATTTTATGGAGGAATTTTGTGGAATTTTATGGGGAATTTGAAAAGAAAATAGTGATGAATATGAGAGGGAAAATGAGGGTGAATCATGGTAAAAACTTGGGAAGCATATCTTTGAAAACCCTAGAAAACTTAGTCTTTCATTTTACACATCAACATTAGGGTTTTTTGTTTTCAATTTCATAGCATATTGGTCATATTTCCTTTACATTCATTTTGCAAAAAATAACCAAAACAACCATGAAAGAGATTACTTTTAACTTGCTTGAGCTGAGAGAGGTGTATTGTGTGTTTGCTGCAAGTTTTAGGGCGAAATACCCAACACGTAGCGCCCTCTGTCCAATGCGTAACGCCCTTGTATTTTTGCACTGCCAGAACCTCCCCTACGCGTAGCACGCCACCAACTTGTAGCGTGCACTTCCCAACGCGTAGCACACTACTAAGACTGCCCAACTTTGCTCAATAACTCATGAAATCACCTTTGCAAGTTTGCACTTAGCTTGTGAGAGGCAAATGAGTTACAAAAGAAGTTTAATGTGCTTTTATAGGCTTCTTTCAAATTTACATTTACCCAAAACCCACTTTCTAATGTCTTGAGTGTTGACACTTTTTGAACTTTATTGGCTCTGATTTTTGGTTTCTTTTCTTTGAAAAATTGGTTGAACTGATGGTTTCTTCTGAAAAGTTTTGCAAGGATCGCTTCTAAGGCGCTTTGGCAAAGGAGACCAAGGCTGCACTTTGACATTTGGAAAATTTAAAAATTTGAGAATTTTTACAAAAAATGAGAAAGTGACCTTTGTTTTTCAAAACCAGAGTTTTGAAAACAAGGTGGAAATTTAGCTGTAGAATAGTGAAAATTGTTGAAATGATGCTTTATGAAGGACATCCCTCTGGCCAGCTGGTCCTTTATGACTTCTCAAGACAAAATTTGACTCAACCCTAAACCTAAGACCTGGAAATTTAAAACAAGACAAATGAATTTTTGAAGACTTTATTGACTCAAACAAATCTGAACCAGCAGTGCCAAACAAGAGGGGAATAGAAGACACAAGCTCCTCCAGCAGAGTTATGGCATGCCTAATGGAATGCAACATGATCATGCTGATGGGACACCTAATTATGAAATGCAAAGAGCTTTGATCTCTGGTGGAGGGCTACTAGACCGACTCTAACATTGGCTCCAGTGCGGATGGTAGCTCCTTGGAGATGCCAAGAACAACAGATCTCTGGAAGAGCAGGCAGTGCCTTCACTCATTGGGTGATGGAGTCATTATTTTGACACAAAATTTTGAGAATTTGACTGAAAAAACAAACATTGCTTTGACCAAACTAGACTCAAACTAAAGACTAAGACAACTGACTTGAAAAACTTAGACCTACTAACTTTCATTTTCAGAATTATAGCCTTCACTTCGGGCCCCAAACTGAAGATGATAAGTTAGTGTACATGTGCGATAAAACAAAAAGTAAAATGATATATACAATGATAATGAATTGAGCAGAAAATACTCAAAAGTAATATCTTTGATCAGCCCTCCAGGATATTCATCTCCATTCATCTCTTTGAGAAGGAAAGCGTTTTGGCTGCGATATGCTGCAATCTTATAAGGTCCTTTCCACAAATTTTCAAATTTGCCATGCTTTCCCTTGTCCTCATGACAAGCATCCCATCTTAAAACAACCTCATCCAGCTGAAATGTGTCTGCCTTTGCTTTCCGATCATAAATCCTTTTGATACGCTCCTGCAATTTGCAAGTGTTTTGAAATACCTCCTCCCGTGTCTGCTGCAAATGAATCATATGATTAATCCTTCTCTGCATAGGATCTTCTTCACTACCTGCTTCTTGAAGCAATTTGACCACCGGGACAACAAGTGAAGTGGGAAAAACCGTGTCTGTTCCGTACACCAGCTCGAAAGGAGACATACCAATAGACTTTTTCTGACTCACCCTATCAGCCCATAATGCATTTATCAGCTTCTTATGCCAGCCCTTTTTGCTGATTTCCAACAATTTCTTAATGATATTGACCAAAGACTTGTTAGATGACTCCGCCAATCTGTTTCCTTGAGGGTGGTATGCGGTTGAATGTCCTAAGCTAATATTGTACTTATAACAAAACTCAATCATCCTTTTTGACTTAAACGCTGCTGCATTAGCCGTGATTACCTTACTTGGGAATCGAAAGCGTGACAAAATATTAGCCTCGAGAAAAGAAATAATTACCTCATCCGTAGCTTGTCGAGTAGGAATGGCTTCAATCCATTTTGTGAAGTAGTCCATGGCCATCAATATCCATTGATGCTGTCCTGATGATGCCGGATGAATTTAACCAATTAAATCCAATCCCGACTGCTAAAAAGGTGCACTGATTTCAATTGGTTTGAGAGGCAAAGGCTGGAGCTTCTGCTTTCCTTGAAAAATTTGGCATTCGTGACAATTTTTAATCGCTTTATATACATCTGAAAATAATGAAGGCCAATAATAGCCTGCCCTTAGTATCTTGTTTGCCATGGTCTTCCAAAACAAATGACCTCCACAGTCTCCCCTATGAAAGTCTTCTACGACTCTTTGGGCTTCATCCTCTACCAAACAATTTAATAACATCCCGCCAGGGTCTTTCCAAAACAATGCTGAATCGAGAATGCAAAATTTAGCAGCCTTAAATTTCAATGTTCTACTTCTGTTTCTTGGCATTCCAGGAGGTGAAGATAAATGCTGAAGTACATATAAAATATCAGCATACCATGGGGAAGAAAGAAACATTTCAGATACCTGAATGGATGGGCTCTCCTCGTCTTCATCAGACATAGCAGCAATCAAATTTATGTCTAGGATTTGCAGATTTGTTTCAGCCATTAGCTTCGCGAGTCCTTGACCTTTGATCAGCTTGGTGGGTTTAATTTCAACATCATATTCTAACAACGCAGCAATCCACTTACCCCTTCTCCCTTTTGGATCTGCCTGTACTAAAACATCTTTGACTGCTGCATTAGGAACATAAGCTAGAATGTGAGAATGCAATATGTACACACAGAAATCCTTCAATGCCTTTACAAGCACCAATGCTTGCTTCTCAATGATGTTATATTTCAATGCTCCATCTCTAATTATGCGACTGAAAAAGGCAATGGGATTTTCTACACCTTCTCTCTTCTGCATTAGCACAGCTGCCAAAGTGTGCTCAGAAGCAAATGAAAATAAAATAAAATCTTGAGTGTAGTCGGGGCTGATCAAAATAGGAGCTGTAGAAAGAGCTAATTTCACTAGATTAAATGATTTAACCGCCTCTTTGGTCCACTTTACCTGGCTGTCCTTTTTGAGCATACTTGTGATCTCTCTTAGATGCTCTGCTAGATTTGGAATAAAATGACACAGAAAATTCAGCTTACCATTGAAAGACTGAATTTCTTTCTTGTTCCGGGGCTGTTCAATTTGTTGAATGGATTCAACACGTGCTAGATCAATACGGATGCCGTCTTTAGATATGATGTGACCAAGAATTTTGCCCTCATCCATGGCAAAAAGACTCTTTTTCGGATTCAACGATATGCCATATTTTCTGCACTTTCGGAATTTGTTTTTCAAATGATACAAATGTTCCTCATCAGAACTTGAAAATACGGTTAAATCATCAAGATAAACAACCAAGAATACATCTTTCTCATTGGCGAAAGCCACGTCCATTGCACGCTGAAAGGTAGCTCCTGCATTTTTCAAACCAAACGACATCTTCGCATAATGAAATGTTCCCCATGGAGTGGTGAATGCGGTCTTGTCACGGTCATCTTCATGCACTAAAATCTGATTGTAACCTGAATAACCGTCGAGTAGTGACATCCTTGATGCTCCAACTACTCGCTGCAATATATGATCCATTTTGGGCAGTGGATAATTGTCTTTTAAGGACACTTTATTCAAATTTTTGAAATCAATGCATAAACGGATCTCACCTGTCTTCTTTCTTATGGGCACCAAGTTTGATATCCAATCTGAAAATCGAATTGGCACAATGATTCCTGAATTATACAATCTTTTTACCTCTTTCTCAATTGATGGCAACAATTTGGGATCGATTCTCCTCAACTTTTGACGAAAAGGCTTCTGATTTGGCTTGATAGGAATAGTATGCTGGATGATATTTGTATCATATGTTTTCAGATCTGAATAATCCCATGCAAATACATCAGAGAATAAAGACAACAATTTCATATATTCAGCTTTTACCTTTGGTGATAATGACCTTGATAACTTAACCATCTTTGGATTTTCAGCTGTCCCGATGTTCACCTCTTCAACACCCTTTTCCGTCGGTCTCAATGTCGGTTTGCGAGCCACATCATCTTGGTCAAACAACTCCTCTAAAGGAATCAAACCTTTAGGAATAATATTGTCCTTAAGTTGCAACACATCCATTTGATTTACTTGTATGTTGTCATCACCATCATCATTTTCAGTATCTATTGAAGAATATTTGAACTTACCCTTATTTTGTAGAAACTCATTGATATCTTCATCATCATGAAAAACTTGCCAACATCGTTGATTATCTAGGATGGTGGGATGATGCTTCACATGAATCTCAAATTTGTTGCTAGAGTTCATTGGAATTTTCAAATTGCTTGCTGCCTTAGCAAGTCCATCCGCAACACCATTTTGTAGGCGAGGCACACATGTCAAGGTATAATCAGAAAACAACTTCAAAATGTCTAAGACTGCATTACGATATGCCCTCATGCGAGGGTGTTTGGCCTAAAACTCACCCTTTACTTGCTTGATCACCAGCTCGGAATCCCCATAGACCGAAATCTTCTTAGCTTTCAGTTTCTTAAGAATCTTTAGGCGAGCGATGAGAGCCTCATATTCTGCCTCATTATTTGAAAAATCAAATGCTAGTTTATAAGAACACACTCTCACCTTGCTTGGAACTTTGTCTTGAGTAGAAAAAGGACTTCGAATCCACACACCAATACCAGCACCATCACTACCTACTGCGCCATCAAAATCCATGGTCCAAAGACCATCTTCATCCTCCTCCAAGTGCTGAAATTGTACTGCCTCTGATTTTTCTATTTGCTGCCCCTTTTCTTCAGCTATTTGCTCCATGATAGCTTGCTTTTCTCCTCTTTCCTTTTGTAGTACTTCTCTGAAATTTTTGGTGATCTCTGGTATATCTTCTGCTTGAACTAACTGACTATCTATACCATTAAAACTATCAGCAAATAAAACAAACGACTCCAAATCAATATGTACATAATTTACAGGATGATTGATCGGCTTCTCTTTACTAGTTATCATATATTTCATCTTTTGCTCGCGATATAGCTTTCTCATTTGACCGAAGAATGGAATTGTAGCATAAGAGAAGCCTAACTGCAAAGTACCCTTCAACTTAGCTCCCCAAGATCTCAAAAGTAGCATACCAAACCGTGGAGGAATGTCTGCCACAACCACATCCATCAAGACACTTTTCATCGGGATTTGATCTAAGCTAACAACTAAATCTTTGATGAGCCCGATACATCTCACGCGGCTGGAATCAAATGAATATAAATCATGATATTTTCTGGTAATCTCTAATCCCAGCTTCTCCATGATTGCCTTTGGCATCAAATTGTGTGAAGCACCCAAATCGAACATGGCATTATGCAAGACATATTCATGCAATCTCAAACTGATATAAAAGGGAGGAACATCACTCTCAGGGGACTGACCATCCAGTGTTGGTCCAAAGATCAATTCAGGCTGATCATCTTCAACGTTCACCGTGTCAAGCATGGGATCGAAGTTCAGAATTTTGGAAACTTGACCTCGGTAGCTGCTGTTTTTCATGATTTCAGTCAAAGGAATAGATATTTTTAATTTGAAAATTTCATTTTCCAAACTAAATGCTAAAACTTTGTCGACTTCTTTGACCGGAATCTCTCTTCTATCTTTGATTATAGCTGCCTGATTTGTCTTTTCTGCTGCTGATATCTTGCTAGTTCTGGGATCAATTGTCTCTTTTCCTTTCTTCGGTGGTGTTGGTGAATCCATCTTTGGTGCTGTAGCTTCTTTCCTTTTCTGAATGGGATTGATAGGCACATCTCGATTCCTCAATGAATACTGCTTCTGTTGAGTGGACAAGGCATTCAAATATCCTCTTTGGTAATCATCTAAATCTGCATCATTAGCCAAGATAAAATCTTCGTCTTGATGGGTGCTTGAAATTTCTCCATACTCATCTTCTTCGGTGATGTAAATGGGCAGATCATCAGGAGTAAAAAAGTGATTTTGGTCCCCTGCTACATCAGCATCTTCATTCGAATCTTGAGTTACAAAATTCTGCAAAAGTGGAGTTTTGATTGGTTGTTGGGCTGCCGGCTCTTGTACTCTTGTTTCATGCTGCTTGATTCTGTACTGAGGTTGCTACTGGCCACGATAATTTGGATTACAAATCTGCTGTTCTGATTTGTCAAGGTTGAGTCTTTTGAACATCTCGCGAAGCCAAGGTGGTTCTGATGATGTAGATTCTTCATTTATAGTCACTCATTTCTCTGCCTTCAAACGTGCTCTCTTGTCGTTCAGATTTGCCTCAACATTGACAGCGATCTTTTGCATATCTTCTAAAGTAGGTGGATCTCTATCCCGTAATGAGTAAGCCATTTCCGGATCAAAACCATCCGGGAATTTGAGAAGAGCTGATTTTCTAGATGGTCTTAAATTATCAGGGATAACATTTATAAACTGTATTGAACCTGATAATATAATCTTGGACAGACTCACCGGGATTGCGTTTGATATTATTGTACTCGGCAGTAATCTGGAGCGGATCCTTTCTAAGTTCCCAACGATCAAGAAACTGCTTATGAAGCTCAGCCAAGGTAGGTATACTTCTAGCTCCCAAACCTCTGAACCATTTTCTAACTTCTCCTCCGAATGTTTGCACAAACAATCGCATAGTTACATCTTCGTCATCTATTTCATATAAATCATAAAAAATTGCCATTTTGTCTATGTGCTGCTTAGCGGAAACACTTTGAGGAGTGCCATCAAATAAATGAATTTTACTTTGGTAATCCGCTGGCATATCATGCAATTGCTAAGGTAAAGCAAGAGGTGCAAAGCGAGCAGCCATTGCTCTTGGTGGATTTACTCTCGGTGTTGTTGGCGGAGTGGATGCAGCTACTGTATGGGGAGTATGCGGAGGAGAGGTAATGTGAGATTAAGAAGGGGAATTAGCTATAGATTCAGAGTAGGTAATTATAGGTTGTAAAGGAATGGTAGGAACGAAAGGCGGTTTAGTAGGAACCCTTGAGGTAGATGACGTGACGGTGGATCCAATGTTTGCAAATATGGCTTCCAAAAAGTTGGAAAGATTGGTTGCTTGAATGGTGGTCTGAAGGTGTCTCAAGATAAAATTGTCAATTAATTTATTATGCCTTTCAAATTCAAGAGCTGCAGCGAAGTTAGGATTTGGAACAATAGAATCGAGAGCGTTTTCAGACTTAATCTTGAACAATGACAATTCAAACCTTGCGTCGAAAGGAATGTCTTCAAGGTATTCAAAAAGTGCAGGACATGAATGAGATTTAACCAATGGAGTCGCCGAGCTTTCTTGACGGAGGAATTTTCGAATCAGATTTGGATTTTCATAAATAGGAGGTGGATTCGGATCTGGATTAGCTCTTGTATGTCTTTTCGAAGCCAGTGTATTTATCAAGAGATCAAAAGAATGAAGGTAATTCAGCCAATTGTTTATTAGACTCAATCATCCAAAGGTTTAAAACGATCAAAAGTACTGGGGTGATCTTAAAGTCAAAGTTTTGCAAGCTAACCGGAGATCAACTGAAGCAGCATTTATCTACTTTCGCTTATGCATAGCAAGAGCGTTTCGAAAGCTACCTGGCGTGACTTCAGACTCCGTCTAAGACTTGTGAAACAAACTCATCAACAAGCAAACCATTTGATATTTCTCCCCAGTATGGTTGCCACTATGTTAGCGCTCAAATCCGCCTTAGGCTGAAATAAGGCAAAACTCAAGGCCACATCAAACCACGCTCAGCCTCGTAGCTAGCCCTACGAGGACAGGAGAGGGCTCTCTCTGGGTCAAACTCGGAAAAATATATTCGAAATGGCTCGAGATGACTGAATTGATGACTGATTTTAGGCTAGGTATTAAGTACAAAGAGTTTAGGATTGATTTTTTATGATTTTGTTGAAATCAAGTGAAAGGCAATTTTGGGTGAGCGGATGAGGCACAGTTTTTGCAGAGGTCCACTTGGGGCAAGATAGGCGATTGTTTTGATGCCTTAAGGCAAGTGAGATGGATAGATCAGACTGGTGAGAGGCTAAGGAGAGCAAGGGGTCTCAAGGATTCTCCTTAAACTGAAGAAAACATAGAATATTAAACAAATTTAAAGGCAGAGCATGGCAGTTTCATGGATTCTACCTTAACACTTCATTTGCTTAATAAGAGAAGATTCAATAAATATAATGATGCACATAAATAACTTACAAGAACTGAAAAAAACACACCATCAAGAAATAAAGGCACATGGATCCCAAGTAGTGCTGCAAAACCCTGGTCTTCCTTTGCCAAATCACTAATAAAATATGTACAATATAGTCTCAAACTATCCCAAGAGTCCAACCTCTGCTACTGAATGAAAAATTACATATATAGACCAAGCCAAACCATTCCCTAACATCTAAAGGTCGAGCTCCTCCTTCTAGGAGCTGTTTCAACCAATTCTAAACTGAGCACTACAAACTAGGCAATCAAAACAACTTGCCTCTATAAACTTGGAAACCAATTCATTCATTAATTTTTTGCCATTTTATGAATGAATCTTCTACAATAGGTAAAAAGTGCCATGTCAATCATGAAATTACATTAGTTACATCAAAGAGGGCGAAATCCCATGAAAAGTCAAAACTGGTCAAAAGCTGCATTGTCCTGAGCTGAAGGTGCAAAACTGGCCAATTTCCCCAATGCGTAGCGCGCCATTTCTCTACGCATAGCGCGCCTTTCAGGCCAATTTTGAGGTACTTCTCGGCATCCCAATGAGGCATAAGTGGGCTTGTTGGAAAGTTCTGGATGTCTACTTTCCAGCCCAAGTGGAATTTTTGAATTTGGTGGCCATTTTCCCCTCCAAAATTGCAATCTCCCAAGACTGCTTCCTGTGTGTCCAAAAAGTGGCAGAAGGTCATTTTTTGCTTGTTTTTTGACCTTTTGGGGGACCAAATCTCCATGAAACTTCTTGGCCATGGCTGAGCAAGTGTATTTTGTCATGAAAAAACAAAAACTACAAACCTTTCCTGAAATGGACCTCCCCAACTTAAGGGTAGCGCGCGGCATGCTAAGCATTGAGGGCAAAAACCTGTTTTTGACAAAAAATTTCAAAATGACCAAAATTGCTCCAACTTATTTGAATTTTGAGCTGGGGGTGTATCATTGAGTGCCATGCTCCCTCAAGGTGGCTTCAGCCAAAATCTGAAGTGGATCGGGCCTTTTCCTCCATTTTAGTGCCTTGGCCAATCGTCTCATGAGAACCTTCATTTTTGCCTTGCACACATGCATGCCGGCCCAATAATGATTTTTCATGTGGCGGAGCATATCTTTGTCTCTATTGGCTTTCGCCAACAACTTTTCCAAGTGAGTGTTCACCCGAATGAGCATAGATTCCCGATCTATGGGTGTCAAATCACCGGGTCTCCTACGGGCCAATTCCCGGTCTTCATGAATCTTCCGTTGCTCATAAAGCTCGTGCTCATCCTCCAACTGTTTGTTGCGTTGCTCTAAATAGTTAATCACCCACTTTGCCATCTGCAATTTCTTGTGAAGCGAATCATTCTCGGCCCTTTGCTCTCGGATGATCTTCTTGAGCTCTGAGGCAGGAGAGCTAGCATCAATATCAATGACATGTGTGTCCTGACCTCTTGAAGGACCCTCATCAATCATGGGCCTCTTGCCCCTGTCCTGAACCTGTACCTGTGCTAAAGAAGATGGCGAGACCCCTTCCACATGATGTGGAGATAGTACTCGCTGTGTCGATGAAGTCAACGATACCCCTTCCACCCTGGGTGGAGATAGTACTCGTCATGCATCTACAAATAAGGCTCTGGGGCCTTTCTGATATGTTACATATGCTGGAGCATCAACATGCTCGGTCTCATGAATGTCTGACTGCTGTGAAGGCCCCTCATGAATGTCAAACTGTTGTGAAGGCCCCTCATCATGGACAATCTCGGGAGGTGGGTGTGGCACTGTGAAGAAGTCGCGAGAAATGAAATCCTCCCATGGAATACCTTGCTGTGCCAACTGATGCATCACTATGATCTCGATCGGTGCATAATGATATATACTTTTGAGTTGTTGTGCGAGGTTCTTCCTCTGCACTACGGGCACCATCTTGTCTATATTCCGGCACATGAAAAATGGAATGTTCATCATTCGTAACTGGGTAAAATGCATCAACAAACGGATATGGTACGAATATAAATGTGAAAATTGGCCCTCACAAGTAAAATAGCGCATAATAAGCCTCATCAAGGGTGCATACTCCTTTAGGAATCTGAAAGGAAAAACAGTAGTAAGGTTCCTCATGAATCCGGGTTTGATGTATGGTTGCTAATGAAATTTTCCTAGTAGCTTGCGCTTGGCCCACTCTTCCCCAACATTTGGTATCCCGGTGGCTTGAGCAACAACCTCGGGTGATAGTGTGAAATCCACTCCTGCAAGGTTCACATGACCATTGTGCAAATGTAGAACAAACAAGCGGACTAATTCCCTGTGATGTTGAATTTGTGAGATCCTCTCACAATACTCAAAACATGATTGGTACCGAAAACAAGACAATGCAAGTGGACAAGCTTGCAAATAAGCCAAAGAGGTGGGCTCCTCTCTAACATGTCGACCACCTTTACCACCCTTGTGATGCCTCCTAGGCACTTCTTCCTCTGGTGTTGATCCATTGTAATCACTCTGCTCATAATCTGATTCGGTTTCTGACATGGTTTTGAAGACAGGATGGCTGAATTGTATATGTTGACTGTGCACACAATTGATTGATGTTTGACTTTTTCAAATGTTGTATCTTGCTTGAGCTGAGAGAGGTTTTTTGTGTGTTTGCTGCAAGTTATAGGGCGAAAAACCGAACGCGTAGTGCCCCCTGCCTAACGCGTAGAGCCCCTTCAACGCGTAGCGCCCTTGTAAATTTGCACTGCGAAAGCCTCCCCAACACGTAGCGCGCCACCAACGTGTAGCGCGCCCTTCCCAACGCGTAGCGCGCTACCAAAACTGCCCACTTTGCTCAAGCACTCATAAAATCGCCTTTGCAAGTTTGCACTTAGCTTGTGAGAGGAAAATGGGTTACAAATGAAGATTAATGTGCTTTGATAGGCTTCTTTTAAATTTACATTTGCCCAAAACCCACTTTCTAATGTTTTGAGTGTTTGACACTTTTTGAATTTAATTGGCTCTAACTTTTGGTTTCTTTTCTTTGAAAAATTGGTTGAACTAATGGTTTCTTCTGAAAATTTTTGCAGGGATAGATTCTAAGGTGCTTTGGCAAAGGAGACCAAGGCTGCACTTTGACATTTGGAAAATTTGAAAATTTGAGAATTTTTACAAAAAATGAGAAAATGACCTTTGTTTTTCAAAAATAGAGTTTTGAAAACAAGGTGGAAATTTAGTTGTACAATAGTGAAAATTGTTGAAATGATGCTTTATGAAGGACATCCCGCTGGCCTACTGGTCCTTTATGACTTCTCAAGACAAAATTTGACTCAACCCTAGACCTAAGACCTGGAAATTTAAAACAAGACAAATGACTCTTTGAAGACTTTATTCACTCAAACAAACCTGAACCAGCAGTGCCAAACAAGAGGGGGATAAAAGACACAAGCTCCTCCAGCAGAGTTATGGCATGCCTAACGGAATGCAACATGATCACACTGATGGGACACCTAATGATGAAATGCAAAGAGCTTTGATCTCTGGTGGAGGGCTACTAGACCGACTCTAACAACATGCCAGATTGGGAATAAAACAAATCAAATATTGGGCACGAGCAATAACTTTATCCTCGGTAACACAACCTCCCATTGCTATATCTTCTACGATTTTGTTTACGAATGACTTGGTGAACCATTCGGTCAAAAACAACCAGGGATTTTTAATTTGATGAGGTGAAACTGATGTATCCATTCATGGATATGGTAGGAGATATGGGTCGTAATATCTTGTTTCAGATATGTGAGCAAGTGGGTACCAGTTTCATAGAAACTCATAACTAGAAGTGGGTGAGGAAGGCCATGGCCAACGAATTGAAGTTTGCATAGGTACCTTGAGGCAACTCGATGTACCACTTTGTTGCAACACCTATCAAGGTTCGTTGAAAGAGGCGGAGATGAACATAATCGTCAATGTAGGAATTGGAAGAACACCATAAGTGACATGTCATCACATGGGCCTAAGGGTCGTCTTTATCTTTTCCTTCAAATTCGGGGAAATCGCTCGGAATTATAGTGGGAACTGGAGGCAAAAATGGCAAATGAAGAATTGGATCATTAGTAAGCCTTGAGACATTGGGCAGTTCCAACATTGCTAAAAATTGCAATTGCAGGATAAAGGTATATAAGGCCTTTGATAAGGCCCCATTTGTGGGTTCCAACCTTGTTGGTAAGGATTCTGCCCCCAAAGTGTTGGATTTTGACCATAAGGGGCTTGATTTCCCCCCCACTGAGGGGTACCTTGACCATCAGGTGGATTCTGTCTAGGGTAGGGTTGATATTGACTTGCCATAAGCCGTTGATAACCATAAGGAGGATAAACATTATGTGCAACGTATGGATTGTAAGGTTGTTGCACCTGCTGACCCTAGTAATAAAGCTATTGGCCCTGCTGTTGCAGGGGTTGGCCTTGTGTCTTCAATATTTAACCTTGTTTATATAAAATTTGGGCTTGTTGCTGCAAGGGTTGACCTTGTTGTTGCAATGGTTGACCTTATGGATACAAGGGTTGGTTGGGTTGTTGGACAAAATGCATTTGTTGTTGCAAAGACTGTTGAAACTTCCACAAAGGTTCTTCCTGCTGCTGTAAAGGTTTCCCTTGTTGCTGTAAAGATTGTTGAATAGTTCCTTGAGGGATTCCCTATTGGTACTGATAAGTTCCAATTGGGATTTGACCATATGCACAGGGAATAGGATTTTGACCAGGTTGCACATGAAGAACAACTTGTGGAATGTAAGGTGTATTTTGCAGTGATTGTGAACCATATGGAACATAAGACTGTTGGAGAGGTATATGGGTCATGTAAGGTTGTTGATACTATATATTTCCTACTTTGGATGGATCAGCAGGGTTAGGAATACCACTAGGATTAGGTTGAGTCACTCCAACCATGTGAGGTTGTGATCCACAAACATGGGTTCCACCTGACACAAGAGGAAAGTTGGGATTTCCCCCCCAGGATGCGCATGAGAAGGTGGTACATTTTGTCCACTTGATGAAGGGACTGAGGAACTTATAGACGTATAAACCAAAACTGTCGGTTGCACTGGAATGGAAGGTTGAAACGACAGTAATGATTGTAAGGGAATCGTCGGTTGAATCAGAACTAAAGTAATGACAATTTGCATAGGGACCTTAGAGGTCAAGTTAGGAACAAACATAACATAAGTAGGCATAGAATTTGATGACCAAATTGGATATTGGTACAATGAGGAAGCACTAGGATTTCGTTAAACTAATTGAGCCAAGGTTGTATAACCATGTGGAAGCATAGGCCCACTGTTTTCAAGAAGCAGTTGAGATGGAACTATTCCTACATAAGGAAAGCATTATGGAGGAAAGTCATATTCAGATTCATTATCCACACTAGGGGTGTGAGTAGCGGAAACTTCTGGAGGACCTCGAGGAGAGGTTGGAATCTTACCTTATGAAGCCATATGTGGAAACAATTGGCGAGGAGGAATCTGAGATGGACAAGGAGATAACTACAAAGGAGCACCTAGTTGATCGTATGGATTATGAGGATGTTGGGGAGATATCAAAAGTGCATCAAATAATGGATTCAAAGGATATAAAATGAACCTATATGGACTCTCAGGGGTTTCTGGATCAGACTTCTGAGATGATGAGGAATCTCAAGGTGGAGGACGAGAAGTAAGGGATTGGATGCTTGGGACAATTTCAAGTTCAAAGCCTTGAGCTTCAAGTGACTGCGAAAGTTCAGGATGAACTCCTTATGAAGACCCTTCAGTATCAGATGATGAAGGGGAACTATGAGGCGAACTCAATGGTTCAACCACAGTGACTCTCTCTCAAGAGAAGAAGGACAAGCGATGATTCATTGAGGGTTAATTAAATTAAAATTTACAAGGAATTACTCAATGTGAGGCCAAGAAGAAACTGCATGGGTCCGACATGTTATCGTTGGTAGTTAATTTTATGACACGAAACAACAAATAAATAAAAAACGGGTAATTCTAAGCAAGAGGGTTTACCAAGTATCCATGAACTGTTATATACACCTTAGCCGAAACCAAGGACTTGACGTATGATGATTGATCTCTTTGAATGTTTTGTTCGGTATATCATGTTTACAAGGCAGCTGACTCGGTTACCTGTGGCTAAAAGATAGCAACCTTGTGGGGTCTCCCAATATATACTCGACAGTATGGGGAGCACAAGTCTATGTTAGCATTTTCTAATGCATAACTGTTCGATGAGAGCATCCCTATATACTTGGCATACTGAAGTGCCTCCTATATACCTGAAAGTACTGGAGAACCTTCAATATACTTTCGTACTAGGATGAGATTTCACCCCTAGGATACAATGCAGACAGTTAGTGACAACTGCTATGTTTAAAGACGATAGAACACATATCTAGCCTAGACCTCTAGATATTTGAATTAAGTTACAAATGCTCCTTAGGTTGATTGACATAAATTTTATGTTTATCTTCAATTAAGATTTAGTTTGATGGCTCAACGATGTCACCTGAATTCCTATGATGCAACTAAATTATAAAAATGAAATCTTTTCATTTGATGAAGGCTAAACTAATGAAGAAAGAGAGACAACCATGTAATGCATCAATCAAGCAAAATGCATAAAAACACAACTCTTTATCTTTCCAATGCAAAATCTAAAAATGAGATCTAATCTTTCACTTTCACTAATAGATGTAATCCTATGAGAAACAAAAATCACTTTTGTTTCACGAAGATGCACTAATGTTTGTTCTTTTCCTTTCACTTTGATTCAACAATGCAAAATAATGCAATGAGCAAAGGAAAAATGCAATCTAGAACAACTAAAGTGAAAATTTTATTCACTTATGGTTTCGAATGAAAATAGTTTAAAAAATAATAAAATGAAGAAATATTTCATTTTTCTTTTCGAAACAAAGAAATAAAAACAAGCATTCACTTTCAATCCTACCAAAGCAAACAACGATAGTCTATGTTTGAAAATGGAACAAAAGTGATTTTCAAAGTGCTAATATGACTTAATACTAATGAAAATAACTTCAAAATCATGAACCAAAAGCAACTTGAAAATGACGTCCTGATTGTAGCATGACTCCTAAATGGAAACACTCAATCTCATAGAAACAGACCAAGCAATGAGCGAAGGGTGACCTAGAAACCCTAGAAACCTTGGAAGACAATCAAACTTTAAACACATATCAACAAAGCCAAGAGACAATTGCCATCACACAAGGATAATAATGAAGACAAACACATTGTAGTTACACCGGAAAATCATTGACAGAGGTTGAAAACCACTGAAAACAAGAAGAAACCCTAATTTCTTCTATCCTTTGGGATCAACGCACCTGTTAGAGGCAAAAGAGCGATGAAAGGCAGACCAACGTGACTCTAATTTGAAAATCAACACTATCAACACTCCTATTAGAGAAGAAAATGCACTGGGAGAGAAAACTAAGGAAAAAGTAAAAATTATTCAATATCAGAGCAAGATAAACATTCTCAGGCAATAACTAGTCACTGCAAATAGCTATATTGATGCACACAAGCCAATAAATCGATGGTATGTCAAACTCATCAAAGCATATGATCAAAGGAATGGATGGAAAGGGTTATAGAATCCCTAGTGGAGTAACCATTTTGTTGTCTAGGTAAACCCTCTTTGCAAAGAAAGATGATCCCTCTAGCCCAATGAGTGGGACTAGCAACCTACATGACAATCTACAAGACACTTTCTTAAATTACAATTGAAATGAGAGAGGAGGAAGATGGCCTACCTCATTCTGATGCTATAACACACTCCTTTGTTGAATATCTTGAATCACTTGCTCCTCAGGCTCAAATCTATTTCTCACGGCGTTTGAATACCTACATAAGAGATCAAAGACGCAACAAAGCATACAAGTGCAACAAGCATAATTGAAAGTAATCTACTTAATAGATCAAGGAGCATTAAGATAAATGATGCATTAACAAAAACATTTATGGAAAGTGAACAAACAGTTGTATATATTAATGAATAAAGGAGGAAGCATAAAACCAAGCCTTGATGTTAATAATATCTCCTTGAGTGAATGTCCAAGTCCAAGCTCAAGCTATCCAAGCACTCCTTCTCCAAGCCAAATGAGTAGCATGTAGGCACTATCTCAGCATAAGGGTGAAAATAATCAGAGACTAACCATTTGGGAATGGGAGAGGATGAATATATAGGCAGGAAAAGGGAATTAGGATCTCTCCAAAGATAGGAGAAGGCCCTCATCTCAAGGAGGTAGCTCATAGGGATAATATCAAAGGGAAATATTGGTAGAATTCGACCACATCCACACCCAAAAACCTCTAGCTGGTTGTTTTGGAAGCCTCTAGATCATGAAGCATCTTGTTCTCTTTGGGAAAACTTAGCTTTTAGGGATCAACGTGAGTATCCAAGTAAAAAGCACACTAGTAGAGCGAGGCTAGTATAGTGAAAATTGTCATCAGCAATAGTTTCCAATGTCATAGTCGTGCTGGTCCTAAAATTAGGGTTTTAGAGCTTACTTCTTCAGGGAAGGCTCAAGGCATGTTTCCATCAATGTTTCAGGGAGGATTTGAATTGTATATCAGGATGGGTACACTGTATGATTTCCAAGTTTCGAGCACTTCAGGGTATGACACAGGGAAGTGCAGAAGGCATGAAAAAATATTGTGTAACACGAGGATAACAATCTATTTGGAATATTTTCCTCCGATGACTTGACGAGACAAAATGTGTCTCATGGGATTCTCCAAAGCAATGATGGTAATCTGTCACAGTAGTATGTAGTGTTGGAAGCGATTGACAACAAATAAAACTATTAAGAATAGCTTTTCCACATTTGAATATCAGAGTTTGGGCCTAGCTAGTCCTTTCAAGAGATAATAGATCACATGATCACTAAGATCATTGTGGGTTTGAACCAACACCATACCAATGGAGGATGGTGAGGTTGCTAGGTATAGGAGAAACTCACAGAAATAGTTGGGAGTAGTAAGTAGTGGGGCAGATATAAGTGTCGGTTTTAAGGCATAAAATTCTCATTGGGCTTGTTCATCCCATAAGTATGGTACTCCCTTATTTATAAGGCACATAAAGCCTCTCTTCAGCTCAACATAGTTCATGATGAATCGTCGTAAGAAGTTTTCCTTCCCCCGCAAACATTGGAGATGTAAAATGGATTATGGCATGGGAAATTGAGTGATTTCCTTTACCTTATTGAGATCAACCCTAATCTCGTGTTTGGAGACAATGAAACCAAGTAGGCATCCAAACTCAATAAAGAATATGCATTTGTGTGGATTAAGATGTATATTATAGAACATGCACATAAGAAAAAATGCTCTGAGATGAACTAGGTGTTAGGTTCGCTTCTTGGAATAGGTTGGAAGGTCATCCAAGTAAGCTTGAACAATGTGTCTGATATCATGGAATGCGTAGTCCATGGCCTATTGAAAGGTTTCTCCAAAATTCTTTAGACTGAATGGGAGTTTTCTATATGCAAATATTCCCCAAGCGAAAATGAAGGTGGTTTTGTTCTGATTTGTAGGTTTTATGGAAATCTAGTTATAGCCTGAGAAACCATTCATAAAGGAGAAGGATTCACAACCAACACAATATTTGTTTATATAGTCAATGAATGAGGTCAGATAATTATCTTTTAGACACATAACGTTCAGATCTCAGTAGTCGACACAGACCCAGATGGCACCCTGTTTTTTATCTACAGGAACCAGATTGGAAACCCATTATGTCAAAGGAAAAGGGTAGATGAAACCAGCACATAATAAATTCTCTACCTTAGTCTTGATGGATGCATTTTTGCAAGCATGGCGTAGGTAAATTCTCAATGCGAACACAAACAATTCCTCTAGCCCGAGAGATCGGTTCTAGCCACAAACAAAAAATCTATGGAAAATATCCTTAAGCTAGAATCAAATAAGAGGGCCTACCTCTTAGAATGATATTCCGCTTGGTGATGATGTTGCTTCCTAACTCCAATTATCCTTCGTTTCCTTCCTTCGAATACCTGAAACAAGCAAACAAAAAACAACAACAAATGTGATAGAATACACTATTGTATTCAACCTACTTAACACATCAAGGAACATTAAGCCATAAATATGTAAGATAACACTTCATGTAGGAAATCAATCAATAGTTGTATTCATATAAATTCAGAAAGAGATTACAATCAATGCCTTGATGTTGTTGGTCTCCTTCGACATATCCGGGTTCCCACACTTCTATCAGCATCTCATGGATAGCCCCAACAATGGAAGTTTTAATGCCTATTCCCTTTAGTCTCAAACCAAATAAAACATGCTATTCTCCCTCAAACATACACTAGAAAGTTACAAGCTATAGGTGTCTTGTTGATTATTCAAACTCATTCCAAAACTAGTTTATCTTGGGAAAAGAGAGGTTTATATAGCTTGGATGGAGGGGAGATGGTTCCTCTCATCATGGGAGAAGGCCTTATCTCTTGGTTTTGTTCCATCCTAATAGGGGAAAGGAGCCCAAACTGATTTCTGTGGCTCCATCTACCAGACTTCCATTACGAATCTTCTAGACCTGGAAGCTTCGACTCCATATTTAAAAAACTTGCCAAAAGAGGATTGGCGTGACTGGAAAAGGGCTCAGTCACTCCGTACAATGCTAGTGCTAGTTTTAATCTCTGTAAATCGGTGTGAGGAGGAAACTGGTCAGTAGCGTTGGTCTTGTAAACTGGGGTAAAAGGAAGATTCTTGGGAAATGATGCGAAGGGGAATTATTCTTCTCAAGAAGAGGGATATACTAGGAGTTACTTCATGATTGGGAAGCATGTAGGGTTCATTGTAGAGGTCCTCCAGGACCGTGGATGGGGAGTACAAGGATAATGACAAAATGTTGTGTAACAGATGCCCCCTTAAGCGTGAAGGTCTAACTAGAGTGAGGGGTGAAATGTTTTACAAGTGGATGTGGGGAATCGGAGTCCATCGTCAGAAAACCTGCAAGCAAGCATAGATACATATAAATCATTGAAAAATCTGACATATGATACATGAATCATGGTATGGATGCAACCATCCAGAGAATGATCATGTATATGCATCCAAGGCATGGGCGCAACCATCCAATAGAGAGGATCATAATGAAACTAAGGTATGGTCGTAGTCATCCAATAATGAGAAGGATCACATATAACAACTCATGGTATGGTCATAGCCATCCATCTGAAAGAGACATGTCTATCAACATGATCATGTCACATCACCTCGCAACCTGGACTGGTGTAATCTAAGCCTAGGGTCTTGCACTCTAAACGACCTGATCAAACTACAAATCCTAACATTTGAATGACATCAAACATGCTAGAAATTCACTTTATTACCAGTCAATGATGTGAACCGTTAACAAGCATGAGAGAAACCACCAATAATCACAATGGATCTCAAGGTACTAGTAGCACAGTTCAAGGAATGTTAATAAAGGAACTAAAGTTGAACACCCATGAAATCACCTAATCGAAATCCAATGATGTGAAATTGTCATCGAGTGCGAAGAACTTGCCATTAGGGCATGCGAGCTCTAAGGTACTAGAAGGGAGTCTCTCGGCCAGCTTCCAGGATAATGAGCTGAAGTCAACAAGAAGTGACCATGTTGAAGAAGGGCCATGATTTATCCCACACCATTGACATGAGACAAAGGGATGTAATTATTTCAGATGATACAGAGAATCATGAGTAAGTGTAACTGCAAAAGGACTAACTCTTGAACATATCGACGACACGACTCTTGAGTTTATTAACTTTTGGATTCATAGGATCGATGGTCATGATGACGTGGTAGAGATAAAATGGAAGGAAAAAATGAACAGCCCAACCCCAGGAAGGTCAATGACGAAAAGGAGGATATCCCAACCTGACACGAAGTAGAAAGTGTCATGTTCAAGAGTGAGCTGCCGACACACCTGATAGAATTTCCAATTTTCCCCTACCATTTTTGGTAGGTACCCCAATTATGTTTTATCGCAAGCTTAAAGGGGATAGCATGTTCTTGCACTGTAAGTTCATCCTTTGGACGAATCTGACCTAGTAAGTTTAATGAGCCCTAGGAAGGAAAATCTCATGTCTATCATGGTGACAAATCCAATGTCATTTAATATTTTAACAAGTTCGACAGAGGTGTAACTCAGTATCTTTTTCATGTTTAGAGAGTTTGAAAAAGACACGGAAAAGAAAACTCCACATGGTCCCTTTTTGTACATTTGTGCCTCTCAAGCCCAAAAAGGTAGAAAATGATACTTGAGAGAACTGCTTGACCATTTCAATCAAGGAGTACCTTTTTCGTAAATAGTTTGGCCCAACCCAGAAAAAGGGTAAATGTATACTGGGTAAATGACATTTCACATCCTTTAACAAGTTCAAAATGACAAGAGCTTGACAATATTTTCGTGTTTAAAGAGTCAGAAAAGAGCTTGAAACTGGACCCCTCATTTTTATTCTCTTTTATGAGTCAAAAAAGGAAAAATACTCGGCGATCTTTTGATTTGAGTTTTTACGAGTCAAGAAAAGAGGTTAAACGTGACTCCAGTACCATCATCATTAATTTGTCACAATGTTGCACAAAAGCTAAATGCATTATCCAGTTTCTGAAATAAAAAAAGGTCAGATACTTCAAAAACCCTAATATTTCATGAAAAATGAATAAAAGGAGGAAAAGTAATTATTTTTTACCATTTTACCATTTTACCATTTTACCTTTGCGTGAAGAACTTTTTACCCATCTGCGCCCTAGATTTTCATGATCAGATTGCGGGAGAGCCAAGAGGCCATTCAACGATCCATCAATTGTAGGTAAAAGCCAAGACCTTTAGCTCCATTTTCATGCTTATTTTGCCTATGTTTAACCATTTTTTGGATTTTTTGAGGATATTTTAGTAAAAAACATTCGCCCTTGGTCGGTTCAATTTCTAGGCATGGAATCGCACCAATTAGGGGTTATTAAGACTGTCAAGCACGCCGTCGGTGCTACTATTTTTAAAACAGTCGCGCCGGTGCCATGAACATAAAATTTCCAAGTTTTTGCCTAATTTGTTTGATTGAATCCAAATTTTTCTAGCCAAGGATGCTTATTGACTTGATTGTATGGTTTTTGCAGGGAAAAAATTGCAAAAAATGGTGGATTGGAAGGAACGTGAGCATGAGGACATTGACACACAAGAAGTCGTAGACAAAAATTTCTTGAATGCTCTGAGGAACTATGGGCCCCTCAAATTCTTCCACACTTCAGGTCCACATGCTCAACTTGAATTTATATGCTATCTGATCAGTCTTTGGGATGTCAATCGGGAAGTTTTCATGATCCAGGACCAAGAAATGGAGTTGGAAAGTTCCAACATTTATTTCATCATAGGACTATCCCGAAGAGGGAAACCAATTAATATGTATGGGTCAAGGCCTATTGGGGAAAGTGTGACCATGTTACTTGCAGAACACTGCCCGAAATCACTGAAATCAAAGAGCAGCAAGATAGAGATCATGATTGTTCGGGATCTTGTGCTGAGAGTGCTGTTGTTGGCCATAAAAAAGTGGTTGGGGCTCAAGCACAACATGAAACCAACAAATCCAAGTTTCAATATGCTATTGATTGTATGATGTCGACTATCTTCAACTGGGCGGAAGCCATGAAGGTAAACATGAAGCGCCAGCTATCAAAAGCCAAGGTGGGAAACTTGAAGCAAAGTTGCTACGGTTTCATTCTAATGACCTCTTTTTGGAGCGAGTCCCACTATTTCATTACCAGCTTGTTGAGGTGGAACCGCCATTGCCACGAGACCCACGGATGGTTCGTTGGAGTGCATTGATGCCTAGTATTATCGGGGGCCAACAGATGTCCAATAAACTCACCTTCTTCTCGTGGCTATGACGACAACTGATCATAGTAGAGGATTGGTCCTATAGCGGTACCAAATTTCACAGTGATCTGAATAAGCTACTCCCAGAGGGGGAGGATTATGATGATGGAGGTAAAAAAAAAACAATTTTGATTTTTGATTTTTTTATTGTTTTTGAGATATATGCATTCATGACATTTTGATTTTATAAATGCAGATGTGGGACCAAAGCATCCTGCCAAGATGTCCCTGATTTCCAAGTGCGTTGCTCAGCAGTTCGATGTCGCTCCTTATTAGGAAGGAAGCGATAATGAGGAGGATATCGCATGGAACCTCGAGGGATTGACCCACGGTATCCTAGAGTATGCCCAGATGGGTGACATCCCACACTAGTATCAGAGGCACATAGTGGGGGTATCAGATCGGATTCGCCAATTGCTGACTCATGTAGTATGAGCAGTTAAATTCTACCATGAGCATCATGTTGATTAGTTCATAGGTCTAGCATTCCACATTTTTGAGCCCTACGAGCCACGAATGTATTTGAACACACATATTATTTTTGTTGGTAATTGAAAGCTAATTAATGTAAATTTGGGTAAATTGTATTAGTTATTGACAAGTTAGTTTCATACCGAATCAGTAGTTATGTAACTGAGAAGGCTCATATATAAAACTGATGAATGCCCGAAATATTGTAAGGAGAATCATTTATTGATTGAATAGAAATTCCAATCCCTTGCCCCGTGGATGTTTCCTTGACACCCTGTCAAGGTTTTACCATAAAAATCTTGTTTTACTTGTGCCTTTGCATTTAGTTTCATTTAGTTTTCAACTATATACTTCTTGATTAGTTAACTACTCAAACAACAATTGGTATCGGATCAAATGAGTTGAGTGGAGGTGAAAACTGGTGAAAGGTGAGAACCTGCTCGTCGAGAGCCATCGAGGAGGGCATTGAATAGTTTGTGTCAAGGAGGGCACCTACTACATGCTACGAACAATCTGCCCATCATGGACCAGAGGAATATTTGTCTACTTCATTCCTAGATTGTCAAAGAGCTTGTCGGAGGAGTCGTTTCTAGCCTTGTCCATCTGTCCAAAGCTTGCGTGGACCATTGACGCCAGTGAAAGCTGTGTGAACTTTGCGTGTGAACTAGGAGTGTTGTTGCGTACCCATCAGAGACATCCTTGAAGACGCTACGTGGGGTTATACCTGTTGTTGGCCCTGTGGCAAGGAGTCCCTGCTCTTTGAATGTGAACCTGGTGTTACGTTGCTACCTTGACCAATATCTACATGTTATCACTCTACCTAGAACTGTCGAGGAACACCATTGCTGGTGTTACCTGCGTGGACCAGAACCAGAGGACCATCGAGGTAGGCCATTTTTGGCTTGTCAAGAACCATCAAGGAGCAAGGAGGTTGTTGCTAGCCCAAAGCCATCGAGGAACTCTACGTGGACTTTTGGAGCCCTTTCTTGAAAACACAAGTGCATTATGTCCGGAAAAGCGTCAGGAGAAGAAAAAATGCAGTTTTCAATCAGCAAAAATAAGTCCAGGTAATTAAAAAAAAAAAAAAAAGTAATTTTCCTCGAAATTAAATTGTTTCATGTATATTTGAAGTAATCAATATGTGCAAAAGAAATTCTGGGAAATAAATCAATTTTTTTTTTTAAAGGGGAAACAAAACCCTAGTTGAAAACATAAATCAACGTTTAAAAAGGGACAACAAAATTAGGTTTTTTGTTGAAAAGAAAGAAACCCTAGTTGCTAGCACATTGTGGAGAAATTCAAACCTAGAAGTATAGTTTAGAAGCAAATTAGAAAGAAATGGCCAAGATGTTGAATGCAAAGTTCGAGGTCGAGAAATTCAATGGCAAGAGAAAATTTGCTCTATGGAAACTAAAAGTTAGGGATTTGCTGGTACAACAAGGATTGCACAAAGCTTTAGACAAGGAAAATAAGAAACATGCAAGCATGAAAGATTTAGACTAGGAGGAATTGGATGCCCGAGCTCTCAGTACCATCAAGTTATGCCTCATGGATGAAGTTCTCTTCAACATTGTTGAAGAGAGTACATCTTCAGGCTTATGGGAAAAACTAGAAAAACTATATATGACAAAGTCGTCAACCAATAGAATTTATTTGAAAAGATAATTGTACAGTGTTCGAATGAAAGAGGGTTCACAACCTTTCTACATGGTGATTTGAATGAAGAGTTATATATGGAACAACCAAAAGGTTTTGTACAAGGTCGCAACGGAAGATTAGATTGCAAGCTCAGGAAATCACTGTATGGTCTGAGGTAGTCTCCCAAACAATGGTACAAGAAGTTTGTCTCCTTCATGGTGAGCCAAAAATTTATTAGAAGTGAGTATGATCATTGTGTATAGTTCAAGAGTTTCAATGGCATATTCATTATCTTAGCTTTGTATGTTGACGATATGCTTATTGCAAGAAAAAGCATGGAAGAGATCTACAGGTTAAAGGCTCAGCTCTCTAGGACGTTTGATATGAAGGATGTTGGAGTAGCAAAACATATCTTGGGCATGGAGATAAACAGAGACAGGAAAAATGGTAAGCTTTGGTTATCACAGCAGAAGTATATGGAGAAAGTACTTGAAAAGTTTTGTATGAACAATGTGAAACCTGTTAATGTTCCATTAGCTTCCCATTTTAAGCTTTCTTTGATTTTGAGTCGTAGAACTGATGAAGAAAATAAGTCTATGTCTCATGTACCATATGCAAATGTTATAGGCAAATTAATGTATGCGATGGTATCTACAAGACCTGACAATTCACATGCAGTTGGAGTTGTCAGCAGGTTCATGGCAAATCCAGGTGAAGAACATTGGCAAGTAGTGAAATGGGTGCTTCAATACCTAAGAGGCACAAGTGACCATTGCATCATCTTTAATGGTAGTGAAGGATCAGTCTGCGGATATGTAGATGTTGATTATGCAAGTGATTTGGACAAAAGAATATCTACTACAGGTTATGTCTTTACTCTTACAGGTGGAGCAATTATTTGGATGTCAAAGCTTCAAGAAATAGTTGCATTGTCCCTACCAAAGCATAATACATAGCTGCTTCAGATGCTAGTAAAGAAGCAATCTGGTTAAAGGGTCTACTTGATGAGATTGGAAGGACGCAGGAAAAAGTGATGTACTTTGTGACATTCAAAGTGCTACTCACTTGGCCACAAATCCTGCTTATCACGGCAGAACCAAGCACATTGATGTAAGGTATCCTTTTCTAAGAAATGTGATCGATGGTCGAAAAGTAGCTCTTCAAAAGGTCCATATACGGGAGAATTGTGCAGACATATTCACAAAGCCAGTTATAATAGAGAAGTTGCAATGGTGTTTAGCTTCTCTTGGCTTGCAGAAGAGATGATGAATGGGCATGGGCAAGGGATTAGGAAATTTGTTGTCAAGGTGGAGTTTGTTGGTAATTGACAACTAATTAATGTAAATTTGGGTAAATTGTATTAGTTATTGACAAGTTAGTTTCATACTGAATCAACAGTTATGTAACTGAGGAGGCTCATATATAAAATTAATGAATGCCCGAACTATTGTAAGGAGAATCATTTATTTATTGAATAGAAATTCCAATCCCTTGCCCCGTGGATGTTTCCTTGACACGCTGTCAAGGTTTTACCACGTAAATCTTATTTTACTTGTGCCTTTGCATTCAGTTTCATTTAGTTTTCAATTATATACTTCTTGATTAATTAACTACTCAACCAACAATTTTTTGGGGTTTTGATGTATGACAAACATTTTCGACACACACACACACACACATATGCTATATTTCCTTGCTTACTATGGTACAAATTCCTTGTCTTTGATTTTTTTACATGTTTCGCAAATGTCTATCTAGCACATAATTAGCTAATTCATCTGTTAATGTATTCATGTGCTTAGGAATATGATAATATGTAGTGTAATCAAAATTTCTCTCCAATAGACGAATACGTAGATACATTCTCAATATTTGAGGATTTCTGATGGAATATTTCTCGATGAGTTGAAGAAAAACAAGTTGTGAATCAAGGTTGACAACCAATTCTTGGATGCCAAGAATGATAGCTTCTGAAAACAATTCGATAACTGCGTTATACTCAGCGATGTTATTAGTTGTTCGACCTAGACAAATTGAAGATAAATCAACTTACCATGGGGGTCATAAATGGTCCATGCCCCAGATGATAGATTCCAGGTACTACGGCAAGCACCATCAGTGAAACTAATGTGAGGAGACACTGACATCTGCAAAGCAGGTAGAAACATAATAAGCAAGAAAGTTGCTTGCAAAACAACACACCAAACCACATTGCACAAAAATGAATAACACACTATTTTACAAAAATAGTCATGCAAGATGACCTAGGCATAGTACTTTTTGAGAGAGTCCATGCTCGGACTTGGGTAATCAATCAACACATATGAAAACTAGAGTTTTTCCATTGTCATGACGAGTAAGCATCGACTCGGTTAAGTAATAGAGTAAAACTCATATAAGGTTGTGTCCCCATGCCCCCTGGGAGAGGGAGGGTTACGAGTCATAAGATGACAACCCCATTGCAATAATGGGCAATCAGTAAAAACTCGGGGAGGGAGAAAAAACTTGAATCTATGAAGAGATAAAGGTTCCCCCAGTTGAAAGATCTTGACAATGTCAAGAGAAACTGGCATGTCAATAGGCGGCGAAGAAGAGAACTTCGCAAGACACATAGACATGACCATAAATCCAGGAAAGAATGTGGAACGATGATGCATGTCGTTCCAAGGTACTTCTACCAGAGTCATTACTTCCATGATACTCTTGTAAAAAAAAAAAAACAGAAAAAAAAAAGTCTCAGCTAAGGGATCGGGAACTTATGAGAACCAAGCCATGGGGATTGATAATACACATCGAGAGATGTTCTCAAAACAAGATGATCAGAGGATACTGAAGGAAAAGCCAAAAAAATTTGCATATAATTAATTTAGGTTGAGCTTAATGGCTTAATCTCTCCCCACGTATCAACAAGATTCGGGGAGGGAATGACCCAAGGATCATACTTGACCAAAATCATGTTGATAGAGGCAACATGAGGATATTTAAATAGTCTTGCCCCCACACTCTCATAAGGAGCACCGGTGTGCTTTATATATGGAAAATTTCCATCTGAGGAGAAAGAGGCAAAGAAGGATAGTTGGTCGACTTCCCTTGATGGGGAAAATGAATCGCATGAAAAAGGGAGGAGGCCACAACATGCATGGCATGGGTCCAACTCCGTCCGAGTAGAATGTTGTAGGTAAGATTAGCATCAATGGTATCTACTTTGATGTGTAGTGTCTTGCCCTCCAAAGTAATGGCAAGGTTGGGGAGGACACTGAATGGTCACGCATCACGTCTGTCAAAAGCTTCCAAAGTGTTAGGGGACTGGTTCAGAGTAGGAGAACCAATATCCTTCCAACAAGCGACATACATGATGTAGGTAGAAGCACCTTCATCAATGATAGTCCTATGAATGGTTTTCTCATTTATGATCACCTAAATGAGAAAGGAAATCTGATGAGATAAATGCGGAACATGGTTTTCCAGGTCAAAACAAATGAGATTAGAATCAACTAGATCAATACCCCCAATATCTGACAATAATGATTTTGACTAAGAAGGACAGTTTTGAAGGACCTCGAGAGCAGACATAGTTGATGGCGCTTGAGCCAAATCTTCAACAATGTTATAATGTTGAGTGGCTTGAGCATTTGGATTGTACGAGGACTTTCGTAGCACACCTCGAGAAGGTGGTCAAATGGCAGAATCAGAATTAGCTCGCTTTATATGGAGAGGACCACAACTAGATGGGCCATAAGAAGAAGGGGTACCTTCTTTCTCTTTCCTTGTTGTTGGGGTAAGAGTTTGATAATCTTTTGACCTAGTAGCCATGTTAATCAGTGTACTCATCATGAACACTTGTGAACCTGTGGAAGTGGATGACTATGGCTGGTCTACCATTTGGGTCTACTGGGACGGAAAGGGCTCTTTCAGGATAGCTGGGGTCCCTTTGAGAAAACGACTAACTTCATATTGTCTAGGACAATCCTTAGTATAGTGATCCTCCTCACAGATGAGGCATGGATATTTTGGCTTCTATTGGGAAGCATCACCAGTAGATGACTTAGGAGAGCTTTGTTTCGGGGCATCAACTTTACCCTTACCTTTGCCTTTCTTCTTTCCTTTAGAGGATTTGTATGTCATGGTAGACTAGACAGCGTGAACCTCTGAGGTTTTAAAAGAGCCTGATGAGCTGCGAGAGGAATCATTGGGAGTAGTGTTGGAGATCAACTTCTATTTGGAAGAAGATTTTGCAGGGTGATCGGTCACTAAACCAATTAATCCATCAATAGGAGGTGTAGCCAGAGACTTAGATGTCGTCAGATTAGATGATGGTTTGGGCACATCAGGTAACACATCATATAATGTGCCAAATTGTGAATAGACAAGGTCTAGATATTGGGTACACATGATGGCTTATTCCACAGTGACAAATCCACCCATAGTAAGGGCCTCAACAATTTTGTTGACAAATGATTTGGTGAACCACTCGGTCAACAATTGATCAGCAATCTCAAACTTAATTAGGCAGTGTCTACGTCTCCATTCATGGATGTGATCAAAGATGGGTCGTAGTGGCTTGCTTGAGCAACGTTAGCAGATGGGTGGAAATGTGTATTTCAAGGTAGCTCGATATACCATTTGGTTGCAGCACCTGTAAGAGTTCGTTGGAAAAGTTGAAGATGATTGGAATCATCAACGTAGGAATTCGATGAGCACCAGAGGTGATATGTCATCACGTGGGCTTGTGGATCCTCTTTTACTTTTCCTTCAAACTTCGGACAATCGCTCAGGATCTTGGATGGAACTAGACGACAGTATGGTGAATGAAGAATTGGGTCATTCGTGAGTCTAGACACGTATGGGAATTCCAGTGTAGCCAAGAATGACAATTAGGTATTGAAAGGAATTTGAGGCCAATAACGGGGCCCAACTGGTAGGGCTCATCCCTGTTGGTAAGGATTTTGTCCATATGGCATTTGATTTTTCCCCCACTATAGGTTACCTTGCCCGTAGGGAGGATTTTGACCTTGAAAGCCTTGAAACTGTTCAGCCATATGCTGTTGATAAACAACATATGGGTTAAAAGGTTGTTAAGCCTACTGGCATTGGACATATGGATTTTGCACCTAATGTACCTGGGCATAAGGGTTTTGGACCTGCTGCCCTTGGACGTAATGATTTTGGACCTGTTGCCCTTAGATGTAAGGATTTTGCACTTGCTGCCCTTGGACATAAGGATTTTGGACCTGCTACCCTTTGACCAAAGGATGCTGAACCTGTTGCCCTTAGACATAAAGATTTTGTGCCTACTGCTGCAGGACTTGACCCTAACCTTGCCCTTGTAAAGGTTGACCTTGTTGATATGAGTATAAGGGTTGTTGTTGCCCAGGTTGACCTTGTTGTTGCAAGGGCTAACCTTTCGGTTGTAAAGGTTGTACCTGTGGCTGCAGAGGTTGACCTTGCGAAGGAATAGGCTAGGAGGATTGCGGTGCATACTGCACTTGCTACTGCATGGTTTGCTACAATGGTTGTGAGGGTTTCCCCTGTGGTTGTTGCAGTTGTCCTTGTTATGGCATCATCTTCCCTTGTTGTTGCACGAATGGCCTTTGCTGCAATGAAGGTTTCCCTTGTTGCTATAGAATATCTCCTTGCTGCTGCAAGGGTGCTTGAACAGTTCTCGAAATGACAACTTGAAAGTTCCCAAACTGTATCCGGCCATATCCACCAGGCGCAGCAGACGAACCAGGCTGGACATAAGGTCTAGGCTAAGGGATGTAGGGCAGATTAACCATCGCTTGCGAAAAATATGGAACATAAGGAGGTTAGTACTGAACTTGAGCCATATTAGGCTGCTGGTACTGGATGTTACTTGACCCAGACGGACCAACAAGGTTTGGCTGTTGGTACTAGACATTACTCAATCCAATAGGACCAAAAAGGTTTAGAATGGCACCCGAAGAGGGTTGCTTCATTCCAACAATGTGACCTTGTGAGCCACTCACATTGGTTGTACCAGACATCATAGAAACACTCAGACTTTCCCCCTAGGTAGTGGCACAACCTATCAACTTACTAGAGGGATGAAAGAAATGACAAAGACATGACTCGAGACCATCGATTTAACTGGATAGGTTACTTGGATCAACGAAACAAGAGGATTTGGAATGGTGGATTGCACCAGGACTAAAGTAACTACAGAATGCACCATCAGTTGGGAGGTCGGGTTCTGAATGAATGAACCTGAGGTAGGCATAGTGCTAGATGCCCATATAGGTTTGTGATATAGTGATGAGGTAGTAGGCATGCCTAAAACCAAATGAGCTAAAGTCACGTCATTAAGTGGTAACTCAGGATGAACACTGGCCGGAATTCTTCTCGTGTAAGGGAAACCTTCAGGAAGGAAAGGATATTGTTGTTCCTTGATTTTGCGTGGAGTGGAAACCTCCAAATGACACAGAGAGGAGACTGGGATCTCCCCTTCTGATTCCATGGGTGAAAACAGGCGACGACGAACTATCGAATATGTCTGAGGGGATAATGCCAAACGAATATTCGACTGATCGTACATACTGTATAAATGTTGCAGTGATATCAAAAGAGGATCGAACAAAGGATTCGTAGGATAAAAAAACTAGTCCAAGCTGACCTTCAAAAGTTGGCACACTCTCGGGAGTCTGGATAGGATTATCCGGAGATTTTGGGCCAATGTCAGAAAGTGACCCAGTATCTGAAGGAGGGGGAGGACGAGATGAGAAAGGTTGAATACTCAGAACAATTCCAAGTTCAACACCTTGGTCCTCAAGTGACTATGGAAATTCAGAAAAAGGCTTCTCAAACGATCTTTCAGACAGAGGAGAGGAAGAGGAACTAGGCGAACCGACTGGCTCAGCCACGATGATTTTGTCTCAACTAACCAGAAGAGAGAGATTGATTCCAAGGCTTTAAAATGTATTTAAAGGTATACTCATGATGTGGCCTAGAAGAAGACTAACATGAATGTTATATGATCATGGGAAACAATTTTTAAGGTGAAAAAACAAATTGGTTCTTTTTCATGTTTTAAGAGTCGAGAAAGAAGCAAACGGTGACTCTATCACTTTCGGTTTGAAACTAGCTTGAAAGGACAAGCGCTCGAATGATCTTTTATATTTAGGGAGTCAAAAATATCAAAATGACTACGCAGGATGATCTAGGCAAAAAGGATTACCAGGTGACCATGAACTGCAGAATACCTCTCGGAAAACTAATAAGTACAGGTAGGCGATCTCCCAGAATGTTGTGTTCGGTGTATCCTATTTACAAGGCAGAAGACTTGGCTTCCTATGGATAAAGGATTGAAACCTAGCGGTTTCTCCCTTTATATACACAACGTTATAGGGAGCACAAGTTCATACTAGCATTGTCTAGTGCCAAAGCGAATGACAACTGCTAGGTTTAAAGATGCTAGAACATGTCTCTAGCCTAGACCTTCTAAATGTGATTGTTAGGTTTCAAATGTGGCTTAGGTTAATTGAATACATTTTAGAGTTTATCTTCAAATTATATCTCGGTTTTCAGGCCTTATCGATGTGACTCCAAAAACTCCTATATGTAACTAAATGAGACAAGACCCTTTCAATTCGATGAATTTTTTATAATAATGAGAGTATAAAACACACTCAATGCAACAAGCAAGTAATTGGAAGAAAAATGACCCTTTCACTATTTCGCTTTTTGAAAACAAAATGATGAAAAACTCTTTCCAATTCCTATATTTCCTATCAAACACACTTCAAGTAGTCCTTTCACTAGTAAACAGAATTCATTTCTTTTCTAATGCAAATGACAATGCAACTCTAGTCTTCAATGATACTAACTAATGTAACATATTGATTCAGCAAACTAGAATTATGTAATTTTGAATGAAATGAGAAAATGAATGTTTCACAAACACTTCACACTTCAATGAAACATATCCAATACAATCAACCTCAAGCAAATGGAAAGCACAAAAGAGAATTCCTTTCAAACTAATGATGCAAAGACTCAACCAAAAACAAGATGAGCAATGTGATCTATGCCCGAAAGGAGACCCTCAAACAACGAACGAAACTTTTCAAACTTGTTAAATGGAAATCAAAGAAACAAAAGGACTAACAAACGAAATGCAAGGAGCAACTTGACTATAGACTTGACTTGTTGAGCATACAAACAGATGAATGGATGACGACCTAGATGCCCTGGGGTTACAAACCATCCAAGGACTCAAGAAACCAAGTGAAGCAAATGCAAACCAAACAAGTATATAAACCAAGATAAAAGAGTTTTCCAGCCAGGGAGAACACAATCAAAACAAGCTAAGAGACAAAAATCAGAAGGGCAAGACGCATTGGTTATGATTTAGGGGAAACCCTGATCTTCACCTACAGGAATTAGCATGATTGCCTAATTGACAACAAGCACCAAAAGGGGCTCGATACGACTGTTTTTGAGAAACTCATGTTGATCGAAGTGACTGTTAGAAAAATAAATGCGCTGACCAAGGATTCAAGGAAAAAATATAAAAAATTTCAAAGGCTAAAACCATGCTTGCCACTGTAAATAAAAGACTCAGAGCAGTAAACCAAGCAAAGCAGAGAACACTAAAGGGAAATGGTGATACTAGAAAAGTTCACACAAAACCATAAAATGACAATCAATCAAACAAAAGGATTGATTCCCTAGAGGAGTTGCCAATTTGTGGTGCAGGTAAATTCTCAGTGCGGATACAAACAATTCCTCTAGCCCGAGAGAGTGGGTCTAGTCACAAACAAACAATCTATGGAAAATCTCCTTAAGCTAGAATCAAATAGGAGGCCTACCTCTTAGAACGTTATTCCACGTAGTGATGATCCTGCTTCCTTACTCTAGCTATCCTTCGTTCCTTCCTTTGAATACCTGAAACAAGCAAAAAAACAACAACAACAAATGTGATAGCATACAATATTGTATTCAGCCTACTTAACAGGTCAAGGAACATTAAGCCATAAAGATGTAAGATAACACTTCATGTAGGAAATCAATCAATAGTTGTATTCATATAAATTCAAAAAGAGATTACAACCAATGCCTTGACGTTGTTGGTATCCTCCGACGTATCTAGGTTCCCACACTTCTATTAGCATCTCATGGATAGCCCCAATGATGGAATTTTTAAGGCTTATTCCCTTTAGTCTCAAACCAAACCAAACACACTATTCTCCCTCAAACATACACTAGAAAGCTACAAGCTATAGGTGTCTTGTTGATTATTCAAACTCACTCCAAAACTAGTTTAGCTTGGGAAAAGAGAGGTTTATATCGCTTGGATGGAGGGGAGATGGTTCCTCTCTTCATGGGAGAAGGCCTTATCTCTTGGGTTTGTTCCATCCTAATAGGGGAAAGGAGCCTAAACTGATTTCTTCGACTCCATCCAGCACAACCATCTACTAGACGTCCGTTATGAAGCTTCTATAACTCGAAGCTTCAAATCCATATTTTAAAAAAAAATCAAACGAGGATCGACACGACTGGAAAAGGACTCAGATGCTCTGTATAATGCTAGTGCTAGTTTTAATCTTTGCAAATCAGTGCGAGGAGGAAACTGGTCAGTAGCATTGGTCTTATAAACTAGGGTAAAAGGAATATTCTTGGGAAATGGTGCAAAGGGGAATTATTCTACTCATGAAGAGGGACATATTGGGGGTTATTTCATGATGGGGAAGCATGTAGGGTTCACTGTAGAGGTCCTCCAGGATGGTGGACGGGAGTACAGGGACAATGAAAAAATGTTGTGTAACAGCAGGGGTGGACTGGTCAGAGTCTTTGGTGGACAAGCCTAGCATTGTCATAGACCTTGATCTCATGCTCGATGATAGATGGATCTATGTCGAGAATTTCCTCATAAGACCAAGAGAATACATCACGAAATTCCTTGAAAATGCACTTGAAGCTTGCAATTTCCTCAGGATTGCAATCCGCTCCAATCTGTATATTTTCCACGATGCTTGTCTTGACTGAGATATCAATGAGAATTGTCTTTGAAATATTTCCCATTCCCTTCCGAATCCAAAGTTTGGATGGTTGTATAATTCGAGGGAATAACCTAAGGTGGTTCAAAGGAAAGGATTTGTATAGGGGTCACGTCCGAATCATATATTGAAATGTGATTGTGAGAGTTTTCCCAAGGTTACTCCTCTACACACATGATCTCTCAAATAGCTTCATACGAAGGTAGGAATTGATTGAGGAGATAATTAGAGGGAGCAGTTGTGGGAGAGGAGATGGCACTGTTGGTCATGAACAAAGTGAAAGGAGAATCTGATGCATATTAAATGTCTTGATAATCTAATTCGACTGGTGACAACGACATTTGTTCTCCATAAGAGTCAATGTCTGAAGGTGCCAGGAGGATCCAGGGGTTGGTTGGGTCATGAGGAATGGTGGAGACCATAGAAACAATTTGTGGAACCTCGGGAGGTGGGAGAGGAAAGAAACTCATGAGGGAAGAACCCTTCAATAGACCAGTACCCATACTGACATAAGAGTCATGTATGCCACCAACTAAAGGTATGGTGCCACTAGGCAACGAGGAGTAATCTGGGGTTCAGAAGGACAACTAGTCCATCGCGACTATTATCCCATCCAAGGGAAAGAGGATGAGGTTGAAAACAGAAGACATGATGGCACTCATGGCATAAGTCCAACTAGCCCAAAAGCATATTATAATCGAGTTTTTGATCTACGAATTTAATGTCCACCGTTACCATTTTCCCACTCAGAGTGATAGGGTAGTTGGCAAGGTAACCATTTGGGATGAATGTATGGCCATCAAATGCTTTAAAGGAATTCAATGGTGGAGAGAAGGTTGGAGAACCCAAGGCAAGAGAACATCAAGCAGACATGACATAGGTCGAAGCACCTTCATCAATGACTGTTCTATGTACACCTCTTCCTTTTGAACATATATGTACCTGAAATGCAAGTTGGTGGGAAAGATTGGGTTTACATTTCTCCACGTCGAATATTACCAGCATGGAATCCTGAGGGTCAATTGCACCAATAGCCGAATTAAAATTTTTCCTTTGTGCTGGAGAAGTTCACAATACTTCGAGCGTAGACATAGCTGACAATGCTTGCACCAAGTCTTCTACAATACTGTAGTTATGGGTAGCACATGCAAATGTATTATGTGTTGTGTGACGAAGTGCCCCTTTTGGGGGGAAAATTACAAGATCAACAACATGCCTTTCGATATGAAGATCGTTAGGCAGTGGTGAGTTTGAACTCGAGGCAATGTCTTGAGCCTTAACGATTGGAGCTCCATAAATTTTGGTTCATGTTTGAAGGTCAACCATTTCAAAGGTGTAAATAGTCAATGATCCTTCACTAGAGGAAGGATGATTTTAATTACCATTTCCCCCTTACGGGGGTTGAGGTGGGTTCGCAATAAGATGTTGCTACTACTTAGAAGGGAAAGGATTGTTTAGGACCGTGGGAGTTGTTGGGTTGTGTTATATTCTTTCCACGACTAGCTAGCGTAGTTAACCAGAGGGTGGATCCCCCCCTTTGTTGCACCGATTGTGTAGAAGGGGGGTCATAGGGGGGTTTGAGGGGGGAAGTTAGCCCACCTCTACGGGGTCTGGGGTAGCACCTCGGGAATTTTTTTTTTGGACTGTCACGCGGAATGAGTCGATCTTGCAGACAAGATAGACCTTCCTAGAATCTAATGAAGACCTAATGACAAACAAACCAACCAGACACTATCTTTCTCTAAATGTGCTTTATAAATAATGGCAAACAAATGTGTTTAAGGCCTACCTCATGTCCAACGCAAGTTTGGAGATGCCTTCGCTCCTTTGATCCAAGTAAGTTTCTTTGTCACAAACCTGCAAACACAAACAAGGAAGACGATTAATAGCACCTGAATAACCAATATTATAAAACATATTTAACATGAAAGTCAAGGAGTCCATGAAACAAATAACATGAGATACTTGTTGAGAAAAATGAGCTTGATTGTATTAATTCAAAAGGAGAAGAACCTTACAACCTTTGCCTTGACGCTGTACAAGCTCCTCCAAGGGTCCAACAAGAAGTCTCCTCTACTTTGACAAGATTCACTCACTTCCAAATGAAGCCAAAAA
>APFE030017733.1:0-13609 GCA_000404065.3 Pinus taeda
CCAGAGGAATATATGCTTGTTTAAGTCCTATGGTATGATGGGATTATAGTAAATCCTAGTTCTATTGATGACGGTTGTGTTTTATCAACAAAAATCCCTGGTTGATTTTTGTTATCAGTCCCACATTCATGCTTGGAATATCGCATGGGGGTGATTGGTTGAAAGACATATTTGGTCCATCCAATCTATGGTTGGGTGGTTAGTAAAAGTCCCAAACCTGGTTTGCTTATCCATTCATTAATAAGATTTTCTTCTCACTTGTATGTCATGTGTCAACGTACTAGTGCATATGTGATATTTATAGTTATTGTATCCTTGATATTTATGTTGGTTATATGCTAGTTATGAATATTTTTTATGACAATTATGATGTATGGATCTCATCATTTTTTTATTAGTAAATGAATGAAAAATGAATATATGGCCTCATATATGATAAATCAGATATTGTAACGAGACATCAATGCTTGTTTGCGAATCTCAGATAATTATGAGACCACTATGCTAAGATCTATTGTTATGACCTATAGAATTCATATTTGTGACATGTTTGATGAAATGCATGTCATGGATAGTAGAGGTAAATTAAAGTCATTATTCAAATGTTTGATTTATTAACCTTGTCTTGGTGTTTTTTATCATTCTCGAAGGTTTCATGGAGTTCTAGCCAGTGGCCTAAGATGTAGCCATTAAAAAGTGGCTCAGAATCTGAGGTCATTGTCTCATAACTAGTTGAAAAATTTCGTAGTTTTTGGATTTCCTTGATGTGGGCACGAATGGAAGGCTTTAGTCACATGCATTGCTTTTCAAGGGAGTGGCTAAGGTCCCATATTAGTAAAATTTAAAGTTGCGTGAGGGGTTGGTCACCTTGAAGGGTTGGTTAGTTCCGGAAGGTTCTGTAGCATGTGTGGAATATTAGCTTCGTTTAGTTTTCTCAATTCTACTTCCTTAACTTTACATGGGGAGATCAATCACATCATTGTAGCCTCTCATCGCATGTTTACCCTAGTGGGTAAGCTAGCTTAAATAAATTTGGGAGTAGGGTGTTACATAAATGCACTACAAACAAAGATAAATGAAGGCGTTGGGACCTCTAAATCAATCCTATATAGTATGTTATCACCGAAAAATTTTCAAAAGAATCATTGTGTCAACTTCTAATTTTGGTCATGATTTCAAGGAGGTCTAAATATCATTTTAGTCTTGATGATGGGTAGGTGATAGGTTAAGAGTCTCATTTTCATATCCAAATAAAGTTAAATCAGCCTTGTTCCATGTCCTAGAAGTCTCACATGCTATTTAGAACCCATATCTTTAACCATTTGAGAGCTATGTTGAAAAAATAACATACACATGAATCCGAAGTTTCGTATCGCGCTATAAAAACAAGCTAATTTCATAGCGGACTATGAGGCAAAAACCTTGTTTTTTTGTTCTTAGTAGTCAACTTCCAAGGGGGTTCTTGAGCAATTGTAAAATCATTTTTGAAAATTGAAAGAGGTTTTTCTTTTAAACATTCCTGTCTACAAAAACCTCCTCCATTTTTGTAACAGCTATCAAGGATCAAGAGATAAGATGTCAGGAGTGCAACCTTCTTTTTAAGGAAAAATAGGGTTATTTTCATTAGTTGATGAAGTGGTTGTTTCTTTCCACTTCCTCATTTGGTCAACTTTCTATCCACATTCGAAAATAATTCCTTAAACAAGTTACCCAAGCTTGTCTCTATCATTTACTTTTCCACCTTTACATGTATCATTCAACTGTCACCTTTGAAAAGTTAACTTTTTGACAAACAACTTGCTGTCCAAAAAGTTCTTTACAACTGTCATATTTTTAACAGCACAGTTTGGGTTATAAATGGAAATTGCCATGAAGATGAAAGGATAAAAATAATGCTATCATGGATGACCTCAGCTTCACACAAGCTTTCATCCAGATAGTTTACATGCATTTCTACTAGAAGCTATAAGGGGATATGTGTGTTCTTGGACTATTTTGAGCCTTTGGTTTCAAAAGGAATTTCCAAGCAAATGAAGATGATTTTCAAAAATATGAAGGAGGTTTTTTTTAAGAGCATAACAGGGGACAAAAATCTCTTTCAAATTTCTTCCAAGTGCTACCAATTTGGAAATTCAAAGTTTCCTTTGAGACGTATTTGCAGAATTTTGAATTTTTCTATTTTATACATGATTTGATAATGCCGATTCTGGACAACTGAAGCTGGTTTTCACAAATTTGAGAGAGGTTTTTCTTATAAAATTTCTTATCTACAAAAACCTCCTCCATTTTTGTAACATCTATCATGGATCAAAAGATATAGGCTTTGTCTCAACAGCTATTTATCAGATAAAAATAGTGCAAAAAATGATAAATTTATAGAACAGTTTTGGCATAAAAGAGAAGAACATCTCTGAAGAAGAACATCTATGAAGGGATGTGATTTTGATTTTTTTTTAATACATTGGTATTCTCAAAATTTTGGAAAAAGCTCCAAACCCACTAATTTTTCAAGGTCGTGTTGAAAAAGAACACACACAGGAGTTTTGTAGCACACTATGAAACTGCTGAAGATGATCATTTGGCTCTTATAGATGAATTGCGGAGGGAATTTTGGATCAATTCCAAATTTTCAAGTTTCTAATGTATATGGGCTCATGTGTGAACTCTCAGATGGCAGGGGTGTAGGTAGAAAAGCTTGAAGGAGTACTCCATAGGTAAAATGAAGGTTGTGCTACGAAAATAGAGCATTTTCGTAAGCACAATCATGTTTTCATCCACATGCTCGAGTTCCCTTCTGCACAGCTGGAAAATGATGTTTCAAAAATTACTAATGCATGACACCTATACACCAGCAGAAAACGATTTGAAGATAAACACAAAGGGTTAAGGGCCTAAGAAAGAGGAACTATGTCTCCTAATTTTTAGGGCAATTAAGGCATAATATAACAGGTTTTGCAACAGCATCGTGGTCATTATCAAACTTGAGTACAGGGTTGAAAGTTGAATAAAGAATGTATTAAAGACTCAAATAAGGGTGTTTAAGGCTTGTTTTAGGAGTTTTACTCCTATTTGTATTAGGAATCTTAAAAGACAACTAACTATCAAGTTGTAATTAAATAGTTTGTTTTTGATTAGATAGGTGTCTAAGTTAGGAATTTGAATTCCTCCAAAGGTGGATGATAATATCCAATGATGTAAAGTCCTATATTAATATTGAAAATCAAATTCCTCAAGGTTGGAATTTTCATTAGTAGAGGAAATATTGTGTTATTGTAAAAAACTATTGTTTTCATACTTAATACAAAGATCAGTTTGACTACTCAAGATTCACAAACAGTTTATGTGTTTGATTTTATTATGGCTTTATTCAATTATTCATTTTGCAGTGATGTAAGCTTGTGTTACTTAGAATTAATCGGAAAATCCTCTAACTTCCTTCACATGCCTGTAAACTATGTTGATTCATTGTGTTACTATTCTATTCATAAACCTAAACTCTAAGTGCCTTGACTTCCATGTTTTTCTGATCATGTTGTTTTTTTGAAGACCATTTTGACTCCATAGCCCAATAGATATTTGTTAATCATAGTTTCAACTAGTCAACCAATTATATTTTTGTTCATTTTGTTCGTAGAGTTAGCAATCTAATCATTAATCAAAAAGCATAAACCTAGTGAGAGAGCCCTCTCAGGTTGAGGAGGCTAAGCCTCAACCAAAAGATTGGTTTGAAAGAGTTACTCAGAGTCTACTTGATTAGCAGCCTACCAAGGTCATATTTTGTGATAACATTTTGGTGCGTCTACCGGGAGCCTAAAGATCACTCATTCCCGAAACCAAGAAGCTAAACTTCTGAAGGTAGTAGAAGCTCAAGAAGCTATTTGAGGCTACATCTATGTTGGCGACTCCACACATCAAATAAAAAATTGGAAGCTGACTCCACTGCTAGAAAATCAGTATCTTGATGAAGTTTTAAGATGAGTTTCATTGCAAGAATGAATGCTAGGTATGCCCCTATGAATCGGTCTCATATCCCTGGTTTTCCAAATCATATGCCAAAGATCAAAGGGTTAGATGATCTTCCAATATTGAAAGATGAAAATAAAGACAACGCTGCTCTTCATTTGGTTATGACTAATTTAGAAGGAAAAGCATGGTCTTGGTATAAAAGCTTGGAAAATGGTTCATTATATTCTCTTGCCGATTTCCATGATGTATTCTATGAGATGTATAAAGAGTGTCATCCCTCCTTATTGTTGGTCAAAGATTGTTGTAAACATTATGTGAGTTTTATTCAATATTTGGAGGATCGTTATGATGATGATGAATTCATGGATGAAGAAATTTTAGAGGCTCTTCAGAATAATAAATTTCAACACCAAGAAGAAAGGATAACATCCCATGAAATGCAACATGAAAAATAGCAGGGGTTTACTTATGAAAACCATGTTACATCCTCTGAGATTAATGTAAAGATGTAGAAAACTTTCCAGTCTTTTGATCATAAAGAGTATGAAAATCACTGCAAAGACCAAGAAGAAATACTGGAAGATAGCTTTTATAACCCTCGGGCAAAGGAAAAGGTTGAGTTTTTATGTCATACTTTGCATCAGCTTACATCAATGAATGATCATAATAATGAGGAAAATTACATTGTTTGTGGGAATCGTTGAGAAAAGTAGTTGGATAGCATATCAAAGGAATCTTGTGTGGCTGAGAATCAACTGTCTAAAGATATAGAATATTATGATGATCATCAAACTAATCACGTCCTTTTCGACCCTATAGCTGATTACATGGAAAAGATTTACTGTTTATATTTCCAGTTATATTTTCGTTTTGAAGATATATTACATCTCATGCTGCCTTATTTATTTCAGTATCATGTTTATTTTTGCTTCAAGCAGAGTCAAGAGATTCAAGTGTCAAATGAGATCAATGACTGGCTTCATTGGAAGTTTCATGTTCCTTGAGCTACAAATGGAAGTTGCAATAGATACGGTAGGTAGGAATGTTCAAATAAGCTCAGGGTAGGTTGACTGAGAATTTTTTAGGTGTAGTTTTAGTTCCTCCTGTAGAAATCATGAAAGCTTAAGGAGCAGATTGGGAAGAATTTCAGAGTTTTATTCTAAAGGATGGATAACAACACTAGAGCTATAGGTCCTTAGTGTGCCACTGGGGCACACTATCCCTAGTGGAGCCACTGTTATCACCCAAAAGATTTCAAAAGAATCATTGTGTCAACTCTGCTTTTTGTCATGATTTCAAGGAGGTCTAAAGGTCATTTTAGTCTTGATAATGGGTAGGTGATAGGTTAAGATTCTCGTTTTCATATCCTAATAAAGTTAAATCGGCCTTGTTCCATGTCCTAAAAGTCTCACGTGCTATTTAGAACCCATATCTTTAACCATTTGAGAGCTATGTTGAAAAAAGAGCATACATAGGAATATGTAGTTTCGTAGTGCGCTATGAAAACAAGCTAATTTTGTAGCACGCTATGAGGCAAAAACCTTGTTTTTATGTTCTTAGTAGTCAACTTCCAAGGGGGCTCATGAGAAATTGTAAACTCATTTTTTAAAAATGAAAGAGTTTTTTCTTATAAAAATACTTATCTACAAAAACCTTCTCCATGTTTGTAACAACTATCATAGATAAAGAGATAAGAGTTTAGGAGTGCAGCCTTCGTTTTAAGGAAAAACAAAGTTATTTTTATTGGTTGATGAAGGGGTTGTTGCTTTCCACTCCCTCATTTTTTCACCTTTCTCTCCACATTAAAATATAATTCCTTAAACAAGTTACCCAAGCTCCTCTCTGTCATTTACTTTTCCACCTTTGCATGTATGAGTCAGTTGTCACCTTTGAAAAGTTAACTTTTTGATAAACAGCGTGTTGTCCAAAAATTTCTTTACTAATGTCATATTTTTAAGAGGGTAGTTTGGGTTATAAAAGGAAATTGCCATGAATATGAAAGGATAAAAAGAAGGCTATCGTGGAAGACCTCAGCTTCACACAAGCTTTCATCTAGACAGGTTACATGTATTTCTACCAGAAGCTGTAAGGGGATTTGTGTGTTCCTTAAACTGTTTTGAGCCATTGGTTTTAATAGGAATTTTCAAGAAAATGAAGATGATTTTCAAAAATCTGAAGGAGGGTTTTTCTAAGAGCATAACAGGGAACAAAAACCTCTTTCAAATTTCTACCAGGGGCTACCAATTTGGAGATTCGAATTTTCCTTTGAGACCTATTTGCAAACTTCCGAATTTTCTTGTTTTATACATGATTTTATAATGCAGATCAGGACAACTAAAGCTGGTTTTAAAAAAATTGAGAAAAGTTTTTCTTATAAACTTTCTTATCTAGAAAAACCTCCTCCATTTTTGTAACAACTATCAGGGATCCAAAGATATAGGCTCTGCCTCAACAACTATTTTTCAGATAAAAACAGTGTAGAAAATGATTAATTTATAGGACATTTTTTGCATAAAAGAAAAGAACATCTGTGAAGAAGAACATCTATGAAGGGATGTGATTTTTATTTTTGGTTAATACATCAGTCTTCTCAAAAATTTTGAAAAATCTCCCAAACCACTAATTTTTAAAGGCCGTGTTGAAAAAGAACACACACAGCAGTTTCGTAGTGCACTATGAAACTGTTGAAGATGATCATTTGGCTCTTATAGATGCATTATGGAGGGAATGTTGGATCAATTCCAAATTTTGAAGTTTCTAATGGATATGGGCTCATGTGTGAACTCTCAAATGTCAGGGTTGCAGGTAGCAAAGCTTTAAGGAGTACTCCATAGGTAAAATGAAGATTGTGCTACGAAAACAGAGTATTTTCGTAAGCACAGTCATGTTATCATCCACATGCTCGAGTTCCCTTTTTCACAGGTGGAAAATTATGTTTCAAAAAATTATCAATGCATGATACCTATACACCAGAAGAAAACTGTTTGAATATAAACACAAAGGGTTAAGGGCCTAAAAAAGAGGAACTTTGTCTCCTAATTTTTAGGGCAATTAAGGCATAATATAACAGGTTTTGCAACAACATCATGGTCATAATCAAACTCGAGGACAGGGTTGGAAGCTGAATAAAGAATGCATTAAAGACTCAGATAAGGGTGTTGAAGGCTTGTTGGAGTGTTACTCCTATTTGTATTAAGACTCTTAAAAGACAACTATCTGTCAAGTTGTAATTAAATAGTTTGTTTGAGTATATAGGTGTCCAAGTTAGGAATTCAAATTCCTCGAAAGGTGGATGGTAGTATCCAATGATGTAAAGTTCTATATTAAGCTTGAAAATCAAATTCCTCAAGGTTGGAAATTTCATTAGTAGAGGAAATATTGTGTTATTATAAAAACCTGTTGTTTTCATACTTAATACAGAGATCAGTTTGACTACTCAAGATTCACAAAGAGTTTATGTGTTTGATGTTATTATGGCTCTATTTAATTACTTATTTGCAGTGGTGTAAGCTTGTGTTACTCAGAATTTACTGGAAGATGCTCTAACTTCCTTCACATGCTTGTAAACTATGTTGATTCACTGTGTTACTATTCTATTCATAAACCTACACTGTAAGTGCCTTGACTTCTATGTTTTGCTGATCATGTTGTTTTGTTGATGACCATTTTGACTCCATAGCCCAATAGATATTTACTAATCATAGTTTCAACCAATCAACCAGTTATATTTTTTTTCATTTTGTTCATAGAGTTAGCCATCTAATCATGAATCAAAAACCCTAAACCTAGTGGGAGAGCCCTCTTAGGTTGAGGAGGCTAAGCCTCAACCAAAAGATTGGTTTGAAAGAGTTACTCAGAGTCTACTTGATCAACAGCCTATCAAGGTTAGATTTTGTGATAACAGAGTACATGTGCCAGATTCATTTGGGTTAGGTCTATTATATGAAGGGAAAGTGAATGTTCCTTAAACTAACATGAGGTATAGAGAATTTATATATGTGATGGACATAGACTTGAAAAAAAGATATAAGATATAAATGAGCAACAAACTAGAGATATACCTTGAATGAGAAACAAAATATGGCAGACCTAAACAATCAAAATGAATTCAACATGAAAACTTTACTTGAGTCAAAGAAGGTGAATGAGAAAGTGTAACACTTAAGGTGATTTTCAAGCCATAGAAATAAATGAATGATAATGACCCAAGGAAACATAGAAGTTGTAGCAATAAGAGCCAACTAATTGTAGGTGTAAATATTGCAAACCAATATAATGATCATGGTCATATATTATGAGTGGATGGACAAAATCGATTCAGTCAAAATCCTTGGAATAAACATGCAACTAAATGCTGCCTAAATAGAATAAGAGATAATTTTTCAGTCAAAACATGGTTTTTAAATTAAAAAATTATACTTTCTTTCCCCCTTTACTAGTTTCTAAAAATTACTTGGTGTTCTATTTTTGCAAGTGAATGAAGCGAAGTTCCATATGGAGGGATCTTTGGGATATGAATGAGGAAACTTTATTTGTTTAGGATTATAGAGATAAGTAGAGAATCAACATAATGGTAACCATTAACAACTCCACAAGGAAGGTTAGGGAATTATGAGGGAGATGTATCAAGATAATGCTATAAATATAGGCTTCAAATATCCAATGTCCTAATGAGAAATAAAATAATGGGTTATAAAATGTGATAAGGGATAAATGAGGGTGACCCATTAAAGGCGTAATTTTACCATAAAACCTATAGAGCCTACATAAGGAACTTAGAGCCTAAGTTTAAACCTTGAATAAGAGGCTAATATATGCATGGTTTCATATTAGAAAGTGTTTCATGTGATCAAATATGAGTTAAGTGGATACCAAAAGCCAAGTAATAACATTTTTGATGCAAAATAATGATGTTGTAAATAAGTGTTCTAAAAATGGGCATTATTTTTACACATTTAACAAGAAAATGACATTAATATATTTAGCTACATAGGAGTTATTTAAGATCAACTTGGTCAAATCCACCTTAAATAGGTAAATGTCTGGTTACTAGTGTGTTTCTTTAGTATGCTTTGTAGTTATTAAATATGATGATCACAATATGTTTTACACATAGAATAATGAAATGACATAATTTTTCCTCAAAACTAATAACTATTTTTTATGGATTAACATGCAATTGCTCCACTATCTTCAGTCAAAGAGCATGGGAGGCCATTTTCTTATAATCAAGTATTAGAAACTCTTTTACATATTTTTTATTTTGAATTAATAAGTTTCCTTATGTGGCCACGTTGGCTTGGGATATCATCTAATTTACTATTGGAGGGTTTTAATCATGAAAAATAAATATCATTGTGATCCATGATATGGTTTTTTTGAGTGGTTACTTACGGTGTTCATCCAGTTTGAAATACTCTATTTTTAGGAACGTCCTATCAAAACCCATTTGAAGGGCTATCCCCATTGTTGATCTTTATCTTAAAATTCTACTGCCACATTTCTATGTTCATTCATTAACATATATTTTGTTTAAATATACTCTTACATTGCATTCAATGTGATACTTCCAATTAGAAACACTTTTCATTGTACTTGAAAATGTTTCTTTTTGCCCATGATACAACCCTGTTTGTTATAGATAGAGTTATAAACTCTAAATGTGCTTATTAAAGTTTTTAGAGATTTAATATTCTAGTTTTCTATTCTCATTCTTATTTTCCTATTGTTTCTAGTCTACATGTGCTCTTTCCATCTCCTCAATGCGATATAAAAAATTTAAGAAAAAAAAAACAAACAAAAAGTGTTATCTATTTTGGGTGTGATGTTTATTGTGCACTCTATACAATCTCAACAACCTTAGAAATAGTGACAACTTTTTAATTTTCTAAGAAACAAATATCTAAAACATTATTATTGAGTTTTGAGAAATTTTGTTTTAAAATTTGATTTGTTTTCATATACAACTAGGTAACGTCCTTTTCGCATGCAAGAACAAAGAATTTTTCTATAAGTACACACTTCAAGAAAAAGAAGAAAGAAAAACCCTCCAACCTTAGCGAACTTACAATCTACTAATTAGTAGCTAAATTAGTTGAAAGATATTTTTTTTAATGAATGATTTCAAGTTCAAGTGGCCTTTTTTTTTTAATTTAAAGTTTAGAAGACTTCATGGCATATAGAATTAATTAATAATTTTATTGTAAATTGTATTTGAATCAAGTTATAAAATTGAATCACTCTAAAATAACCTTAATGTTCCTTTATTAAGCTACTTTTTTTAATTTATAAAGTAACTTCATTGCAAGAGTGATTCTTACTCATTTTTAAAAAGTAGGTCACTTTATACGTAACTTATTTGTAAAAGTGATCATATAGTCAAATATAGAGAATGAATAGAACATCCACTAATCAACAAACTCATTGTACATCTATCACCATATGCACTAGTATCTACATACATCAAAGCACTTTGATTACCCTTTTAACATTCTTTCAAATGGGCATAACTTTTTAGCTAAATTATGTTTTCGGCGTCATTATTTCTAAATATTGGATTTTTTAGAGCTTTCCATTCAAATGGTTTGTTTCATACGTCATAGCACTTTGATCACCCTTTTAACATTCTTTTAAATCGGCATAACTTTTGTAGGTAAATTATGTTTTCGGCTTCATTATTTTTAAATATTGGATATTTTTAGAGCTTTCCATTGAAATGGTTTGTTTCATATTTTGAATGCATATACTTACACAGTTTAATATGGACAATTAAAGTGATATTTTGTATACTAGTTCCAATTACTTCTTATCGAGATCCCATGTGGGTGATGTGTTAAGACGTAAATGATTGTATCGTGTCACCTTTGGGAATGAATAATACCTCATTGATGATGAAAACATTTTCAAATGGGATTATTTTAAGGAAAAATATATGGCTTAATTGAAATATCCATTTCTATTTCCCCATGGTTTCACCTTTAAGGAATTTATAAGCTTGATAAATCTTGTGGAATGCTAAATAAGTATTTAGCTAATAGAATCAGATTGTTCCTATTCCAAGATATAGATAATACCCTTAAGTCTTCATAATTTCCCCTATAATAAATATTACTTTTATAAATTCAAAATTCTTAAATTTTTACTTAAATATTTTCAAATACTTATTTAGCTAATAGAATTAGATTGTTCCTATTTTAAGATATAGATAATATCTTTAAGTCTTCATAATTTCTTCTATAATAAATTTACTTATATAAAATTAAAATTCTTAAATTTTTACTTAAATATTTTCAAATCAAAATAAAAAATGATTGATATATACATATGTAAAAACAGTATCTTACTTGTCAACAAATAAATTGTATATTAGATACCTAACACTTAACCTATTAATCCCTTTGTTAATTTCATTATTTTATCATGTAGATTAATTCAAATGACCATATTTCTTAATTTATGGTTTAACCTTTAAAAATTAAATTATGGCTTAGATGAAACTGGAACAATATTAAATACAATATTCTAACCAACAAAATATAATTGTCTATATTTGAGAATTAAATAATATTTTTAAATATTATTGATTTCCCTTGCATTAAATACTGATTATTTAAATTCAAAACTCCTGCGAGACAACCTGGCCCTCTTGTTTTATTCTTTGCTGTAGTTTTCCATTTAATTTGTTGCAGTGTCAAGGAAGGTGGCAGATGCATGCATTATAAATTCCATCACAAGAATAAATAAAAGAGGAAAAGCCGAGTATCTTTATTTCTTTCTATTATTTTTATTATTGTACATATGCTTGATTTTAAATTTAAGTCTTACTACATTGTTGTTATTACGGTAGGTCACTCCGTCTTGTTATTATTATGGATGTGATTTTGTGTTGGTCACTCCATCAAAATCACATTATAGAGGTTTATCTTTCCTTTTATAATTTTATTTATTTATTGTCTATTTAGTTTTCTAAACTTTTAATTAATTTTTTTAATATTATTTAATTTTACAATACTTTAACCCCGGTTGCGGGTGACAGTAGGTCTTAGTGGGCTGAGCCACATGGAAATCATGTGACGCCCCATGCGGATTAACTCCCTAAGTACCTCAGCCGTCAAAGGATTAATATGGCAGGGTGGTCGCTCAGGGAATTCAATGCAGACTTGGATGACAGGATGGAGGATATCGGGTGGCACTCAGAACAATGGAGAGGCGTTAAATATAGGACCGGGGACTACAACAGGCCATTGTCTCCCGAAACTCATTGTCACGCTGGTGTTTTGGTATCGAGAACTCCGCTACGGAGGAAAGCCTGTTGCTGGGCGAGGCGCACGCCATCACAGGCTGCCCTTTGGGTCGGATCTCAGAACTTCGGAAGCGCCCCAGAAAGGAGAGAAGCAATCTCAGAGGTTCGGGAGGCGAACTCTGAAGGCGGGAGGGCATTTTCCGAAACGTTGGAGGCCAATTCAACGGGGTACGTAGAGAAACTGGAGATAAGGGTGGCTGGTGCAGAGGCGCAAGCGGAGAATTGGGAAGCTCTGGGGAAGGCAACAGTGGAATATCAAGATAATTCGAAGGTGGCGGAGGCATTTGGGAAGTGGGGGCGACAAATTCTGGCTTTGGGGACGCTACGCAACCCGCTCCAAGCAAATTCAGGCGGAAACGAAGCGCCCATGGCAAGGCTTCGTAATCGGCAGCCTTGCAGGAGAGGTTCTAGTCAGGCCTCGAGCCGGGGTCATGGGCGTGGTGGAGCAGAAAGGGAGCACCACCATTGTCGCTGCTGCTACTGCTACCGTCGGGCAGGGGTCGCGCCACTCCATGCTGGGCAAATCGTGGAAGTCAGCGGGGCAAATGTTGAGGGGCCAGCCCTCCCAGTGTTCGGTTCAGTGGTCTTTACCCTGGGTAAGTTGGGGGACAATCAAGGAATCAGAGCGCACATCTCTGTGCTCTTCACGCAAATCCCGGAAGAGGCTGAAGAGGAAACACCTCATGCAGACCCCTTTCCGCCTCCACCAAGCGGGGAAGGGACCTCAGGGAAGGCGGTCATGACCGACCCCTCTACCTCCCAGACAGCGAAAGCTCCAGACTCAGCTCAATCCAAGTGGGCGGCCATGTGGGAGGGTATCCCTGAGGGGCAAGGGTGGCGCACAATTGTGGAGGAGAAACCTCCTGAGGACGAGTAACCCTCGAGTGCGCGCTCCAGCTGTGGCCAACCTCACCCAGCTCAGGTCTAGTTGTCTGTTTACTGCAGCTTTTATGGTTCGGTTTAGATTTCGGTTTGTTTTCATGTTGTTTTTGATATATGTCCAGTATTCTTTTAGTAATGGTTAATGTCAGTGTGTCGGTCAGTAGTAGTCCCAATTTGGTTAATGAAGACGGCCCCTGCGTGGGCGGGTTCACCTATAAGTAACCGAGAAGGAGGAGTCTATTTTGTCATTTTGGTCCAGTTTGTGCCTCAGTTTCCCTTTCAGAGGCATTAGGAAATCATGATGATTGCTACCCCTGCGTGGGAGCTTTTGGGTCAGTCTGCTTCATCCATGGCACCACTGGTGGCCAAGGAAATACTGCTAAGTCCAGCTACTCTGTATGTAAATTTCCATATGTACATATAATATAAATTTTAGACAGTTTACCGAGAAAAAAAAAA
>APFE030017744.1:0-11332 GCA_000404065.3 Pinus taeda
CACGTCCCTTGTTTGAATATTAACCTTTCTTCGTTTTTTTGAGTTTTTACGGCAGACACCTGCTCGCACCTTCGAACCGCAGAGCCACGCAATAACCCGTAGCCACAACCTCTCGTTTGACAGGCGTGTCGCTTCAGTGGAATATGCGCTGGTCGATAGTGAATGCGCAAGGAGAGAGAGATCGGGAGCGGTGGAAGATGAGTTGTGTAGTCAGCGGAGAACAGGCAATGGCATCAATGGTAGGGAGAGACAAAATGCACGAGTTAGCTCGGAGAAGTGAACGAGGGTTGTTGGGAAGAGGTGTCGGTTGTCAGTCAGGGCATGCAGTAGTAGAACAAGAGAAAATGGGACAAACCGGTCAAGACCAAGGGGAAGTTAAACAAAATAGTGTATAGAAACAATAGATAGGTGATGGTATGAAGGGAAACAGGGGTGTCGAATGGACGGAAATGGCTGACGGCTGGGAACAGGCGACTGGAAACAGTGAGATGCGAACGCTGGAGAAGGATGATGTGCCGTGGAGCAGTGAACTGTGTAGCAAGAATTTTTACCGAAAGTCGTAAACCAGCTTTGATACCAGATGAAACGAAGAACTTATGAACGCAGAAATAGATATATAAATATTTTATTAATAAGATGAATTACAGATGATGATTGTTTACAATGGGTTGCCTGGCTTATATACCGCCATGGGCACCCTTTGGGAAAGGGCATGATCTTATGATCGTGCCCTTTTGTTTAATTAAAATTAAAATTAAATAATAACCTAAAATTAACTAATTTTTTACATAACACTGACAATGGTGGGAAATACACTTCTAAGGAATTGAATGCATATTGTAAGGAAGTTGATAAGGGGGAGCTCATTGTTCCCTACTATCCTGAACAAAATGGATTGGTCGAAAGGAAGAAGAGGTCAATTGAAGAAGGCACTCAAACTATGCTCATTGATCAAGATCTACCAATGTTCTCATAGGAAAAAGTAGCGATGGCAGTCGTATACATTTAAAATAGGAGTCCTCATAAGAGTCTTGATAATACAACACCTAAAGAAGCATTCACAGAAAAGAAGCTGAGTGTGGATCACATCTGAATCTTTGGAAGTCCAACATATATTCATGTTCCGTAAGACATCTGCTATATACTCAAGAAGTATGAAGGAGAACCTCTCAGGACAAGGTAGGTCAAGGAATGAAGGTATGCTTTTAATACATTGATTTCTTTATATTGAAAGGATTATTTATTTGACAGTCTATTACTAACATTGTTATGTCTAGCTATATTGAATCATAATGATTCTTGTTTTTGGGTGATTCATCTCTTGATAAATCTACCCACCCCCTCTCATATTCTAAATTGATTTTGTAGAACTCTAGACAGGTTCTAGAAAACCCTAAGATAAGGGTATGCTAATGTGAATGTCTGAAACCCTTAACTGCTTAGGGATATTGTGAAATGCTATTTGAAGTCTAATGATGTCATGTTTGGGATTTTGGTATGATCACGAAAACCTAACTTGTTAGGGTTGAAAGATAAGGTCTAAAATCTCGAACCTTTGAAGTTTTGGTAATGTTGGGTTTGCTATGTTTCTACATTGAAACCCTAGCTCATTAGGGTTTGGTGGAATATGTGAGCAAGACCCTTATATTGTCTTAGAAATGATTTCCTTGGTATGTGTGTGATTTGTCTAATCAAACCCTAGTCTAATCTAGTTTATCTAACTCTTAATTGATATTTTTGTGAAGTTGGGTTTGACTAACACATGATATGAAATGTATTTGCATGATGATGAAACCTAGGCATTTATGGATATGTCTTTTTGGTCGAAACATATCTTGGTCTAGGTCAGATGTATTAATGTTTTTGGACATATGATATGCTTATGAATGATCATGAATTCCTAGATATATGTGTTGACCTAGTTATTGATGGTCATAAGTCTTATAGGATTAATGGAAATCCTTGCCTAAGATTCTAGGATGATCATATTTGGAAATCTAGGGTTTTATAGCTAAACCCTAGTGAAGTTAAATTATCTAGTATGTGCGATATAACAATCTAAAATCTATTAAATGATTGTTGAAAATGAAAATCTAGGGTTTTGGAGTTAAACCCTAGTCAAAGTAAAATCTCTGAAATATGATGATTTGAGATTTGTGTAAGATTGTTGAAATTGTGAAAATGGAATTCTAGGGTTTTGGAGTTGAACCTTAGTCGAAGTAGAATTCTTTGATGAATGTTGACAATATGATAATTTGAGATTGTTGAAATTTGAGTTTTGGCTGGATTTGATGATTGATAGCAAATCTAGGGTTTGCAACTAACCCTAGTGAAGTTGGTCAAGGTAATGACTAATGTGATTGACTTTGATTGATTATTTTGTATGAAATCTAGGATTTATATAAATCCCTAGTGAGAAGTCTAACATATGAATTTTGAAAGGTTATTAGATGCCTCGTAGATCTATATTTGTGTGAACTATTTCTAGGGTTTGCTATATGTTGAAGTAAGGTATGTCATACCTTTGGAAGAAATATTGAAACCCTAGATGGAATGAAAAATGTTATGAAGTAGTTTAGGGTTTATGATAAAATCCCTAGCAAGATGTTGAAGAGTATATGTCTCTTGTTTGTAATTAAGTTTGGGTATCTGATATGTATAAAGTTGAAATGCTTTCGTGATTCTGATATGGCTAACTTCATGCTTCTATAGATTTGGTTGTACTTGCTATCTAAGTTGTGCAGCTACACAATCTTCAATTTGGTGAAGATACTCATTGATATGCATGATGAGGATGATAGTAACTCTGCTGAAATGGTTGGAAGCCACGAAAGATTCTTCGATGATGAAAAGTAGAGCTCCCTAAGTTAAGAGGGAGCTTGAATGGAAGGAATCTCCCTAGGATAAAAGGATGGTTGAGACTATTCCTTGTATAGGGATGATTCGATCCTCTCTATTTAAGAGGGAGTGATAGATATGATTCTCTGCTTCATGTGTCATGCACTAGACGAGGATTAACAATCGTAAGTTTTAGTGAAGCCCATGAGTAGGAGAAGGAAATTGGAGAACGCATTTGGTGTTGTTGAAAGAAGGAAAGCAGGATCTGATTGAAGAATATGTTGGTGCATATGAAGTAGGAAGAAAAATGTATGATTGAGGAATCTTCTGTCAAAGATTCGGTTGATAGTCCTATGGAAAGCTGAGAAGCAACATCTATTGACTGGAAGACCCTCGAGGTTTGTATTTGATTATGTACATGTGAAAGTAAATTATTGATTGGGGTTGTGTTTGTACAGGTAATTCTCTCGAAGGTTTTGATAGTATGTTGGTTACCAATCAATTTGATTGGGGGAGATAGGTCATCCTCGATTTGTTGGATCAAGCGGTGTTGAGGCTTTGAGAGTGAAGCATTGCCTGGGAAGACATTTGGCCGACGCTTTGTCTTGATGTCTGGAAGTTGGAAACGTGGTGTTGGTTATTGAGCTTTGCTTTGGATACACAACTGAATTTTTGGGTTGGTGGCTAGCAAGTAAGCTTGATGGTACCTAGAGGGGCTGAAAGCTTGAGTCCATCTTAGTCCCACTTGGATAGATTACCTTGCTCAGGAATCTAGTCCATGGCACTGCAGTGCTTAAATTTTTGAGAGACCAATGGATAGATTGCCCTGGTAAGGAATTTAGTCTGTGGCATTGCAGTGCCTAATTTGTTGAGAAACCACTTGGATAGATTGCCCTGGTCAAGAATCTAGTCCATGGCATTGCGATGCCTAAAGTTCTTCATGGTTCATATAGTTTGAGATCTTCCATTGTATTTGTGCATTATGAATACTGCCCTAGTTAAGAGGGAGTGTTGGAAAATGTAACTATGTTCGGTCATCATTAATGTACTTGAGTCATCATGTAATGTATTTGTCAAAAGAATAAAGAAAATAATTATTATTATTATTATTGTGACTTATTAAAGCATGAGTTTCATGCTTGGGTCACCATGTTTTAGGTCAAAGTCCCCATTGAGGACTTCTAAGATTTATTTTGAGTCAATAGAGTCATTTTTTTAAGAGATCCATCTTGGGTTTTTGAATCATGTAAAAAGGTTGAGTATTGAGTCAAATATGATTTATGTAACCTCCACACCATGTCTGCCTAGAAGAAGATCAAGTTGGCCTAAGGACCCTATTCGACCTCACATGGAGCCTATAAAAGCAAGCTCATTGAATTCATTTTGGATTATCATTCTCTCACACAAGTTCAAAATCTCTTGTAGCTGGGACAAAGTGTGAAGTTCCCTTGTAGCTGGGAAAGAGTGCGAAGTTTGTTGCCAAGAAGCTGAAGTGAATGCGAGTTTGGGGAAGTCTAAGGAGAAAGGAAAAATCGAAATTTTGGTGTCTCTCTCTCTCTTTGCTTCGTGGTCTGGATTGGGAGATCAAAGTCTCCTAAATTTCGTTGTTGCCGAAAGTTGCTGCCTAGTCGAAGTTGCTAGAAGGGGATGAAGATCAGGGAGGCTGACTTGGTCTGGAGGGAAAGTTTGGTCTTCGTCTAGGGTGAAGAGTCTCAAAGAATACTATTAAAAGGAAGAATTATCTTGACTAGGTTTTCCCCTTGGGGGTTTTGCCCTGACATGTGCCTATATCTTGTGTCTCTTGTTTTGTGATCTTCATACACATAATATGGTAATTTCTTGATGTAAGATAAGATAATTGTTGGAATTTCTAAGTCTGGCACATTACAAACCCTTCATTCATTTTACTGATTTATTCCTACATACTTGTTCTATTAATTAACAAGTTATTTACCATGTAAATATTGGAAATAAATACAAGTACATGTTCAACACATTACAGATCATCAACTGAAGGAAATAGAAACAAGCACACAAGTGACACCGTTGTTTTTGGACGGATGTCCCCAGAAAAACCCAATGCGGGAAAACAGGGGCAACTATGTTTGATTTATTACACAGTTTCAGAATACAATCTGGGTGCCAAATCCGGCTCACCCAATAGAGAAAGATCTCGGCGGTAGTACCTCTCTACTTGGAAGCAAAGGTTTCAGCTGTGTTGACCACTACGTGTCAACTACCCATAGCAGTACACCCCCATTTTTTCGCAAAAGGGATAGTGCTTGATCAACATGTCCGTGCCATTCGACTGTCATCATCAACCCGATCATGTTATGTTGTAAAACCATTCTGCATGTGTAAATTGTAAATAATCTTAGCAGATCTGAGTCATGTATGTAAATTGCCTAGGCAAACCTAATTTTCTAGTGATAATCTACGTTCTAGAAGGTTTTTTGTCTCACCGATCCATGATCGGCAGAGATTTCCTTCAGCCTAACCCTAAAGCCGGAATGGATTTTGTCATTAGAATCTTCGGGGAATCCTAGTGTGCTAGGTCGAGTTTATGTAAAAATAATTTGGAGATAATTCTAACTATTTGGTTAGGTTATTACAAATTGCTTGATCTGCTAGGTTATGGTTGTGTCGCAGAACTGGGTAGTTTATGAGGGTCTATGTCAAATGGGTTTTCCCCCTTGAGATGTAAAATTGTAGAGGTCATGATGTAAAGTGTCATGAGGGTTAGAAAATGTTTTGTCCCCTCATAAGTCCTAGGTCCTAGGTGTTTTCTTCTAAAGACTAAGTTCGAGGGTCCAAAATTAAAAATAAAAAAAAATTAAATAATAATAATAAAATAATAACAAAACAGAATAAAAATAAAATAAAAAGAATAATATAATATAGTAGAAAATAAAAGAATAATAAAAATTAAAAATTAAAAATAAAAAATAAAAATAAAATAATAAAATAAGTCAAAGTTTTGAGAAAATAAATGCAAAATTTTATTTTTTAATATATTAAAATGCATTTAAAATTTCGACAAATGAGATTGAAAGAGATTTTGATCCTCATCGATGGTCGAGATCACTTTGACATGGATCACTCGAACTAGCCGTTGGGAAATTTTCCTTTAAATAGGGGGTCAGGGGTCATTTGAGATCATTCGATCTTAGAGTCGTGTGTTAAAAAAAGCCCTCTTGTAGTCAATTTTCATGTGCAATAAAGAAAGACTTTGGGGTTGAAATCTTGCTGGTGTTACTCTTCTGGAAATGTTGTAAGATGTTTTGCTTTTTTGCATAAATTTATTTTCAGCCATTGATGGTAGCTTGATGAAGAGTGATTTTAAACATAAGTATCTTGTTTAGTCGCTAGGGTTTGAATGGTAGTTAAATTTCTGAATATGATGGCAGGTATCGCCATTACATTTGGATTTTAGTATCGTTTTCTCCTTCTTCGTTAATGGTTGAATTAAGTTGTGCATCAAATCCTTTTTTGAGATTACCGGGCATTCGAGAAAGTTTTCAGTTGAACCAGCCAACTCCCGGATTGCATTTTCTGAAAAGCCCAGCCAATTTTGATCCCGGGCTTATCATTTGAAATTTCTGTTGCGGACGCATGAAGGGTTTTTTGAAGCACCTCACATTAAATTTTAAAATTTTTTATTTCTATGGCATAATGACAAATCTGGCTATTTAGAGCCTTTAAACTGTAAATAGTGTCATTATTTGGCAGATTTTAGGGTTTTTAGTTTTGTTTCTTGTGCATATTATTTCTGGGTATTCTGTTTTGCCATTGCAGGTTACAGGTATGAGAAGAAATTTTTGTCTGAAGCCAGATTTAGGCCCTGGAGAGTAAGATTTGGCCTTAGGATAAGTTCTTGCAGGGTTTTTCTGAAGAAATTCGAGGCTCTCCAAGCTATCTGTTTGCTGGGGTTTCATTTCCGCAAGAAAATTTTCGAAATTTTTTTAGGCAAGCTCCTGGATTGTTCCCAACTCCTATGCTGCAGTCCCTCAGTTTCTTTGCGCTGGTCATTTCGCACCCTAATCCACTGTCCATCTCTTCCTTCACACATGATTGCTTTCTCCCTGCGTCCAATTTGCAACCAGACCCCTCACTCTCCATGCAGCATCATTTTGCGCAGTCTCTTCCCATCCTTCACGCAGCTGCGTATCTCCCTCTTCTCCTCATTTCGTAGCCTCATCCTCCTATGTGCTACCCATCACAAGTTGCTTGTCAACGCAACTACCATTCAAATCGAAAAACTGTTGCCACCATTCACGCTACCTTGTAGTACTCTCTCTCTCTTCTGCATTTTCCTCCTCACGCTGCCACTCGATATGCTCCAGCATTCTCTAACGTTGCTCGTCCTGCAAAAACCCCTCTGCATTCCCCATGGTCTCCACGCTTTTCATCGAAACCTCTTCTGTGTACCTGCCCAGCAAAATCAAAAGTGTGAATTTGATATATGCATATATGGTTTAGCATTAGTCTATTTTAGATTTTCGTTTTTAGATTTCACTTTAGGTTTTTTTTTTGTTAAGGGTTAAGATCTAATAAAATTTTCTTTGTTATATAGTTTTAAGCTTTTATTTATGTAGTTTTAGTTTCATTTAACTCAGTTTTTGGGTTTTAGATTTTAGATTAACTTAAATTTAGTTTTGTTTTATTTTTATTTTTGACTAAATAAATAAATCAATAAAGGAAAAAAAAGGGTTTAAATTTTAGATTTTAATGGCTTCATATTTTGCTTTGATTTTTTAGATTGATTTGATTTTAGGATTTAGTTTTAATAATTTTAAATTTCATTTACTTTAGTTTAGTTTTAATAATTTTAAGTTTCACTTACTTTAGTTTTTGCTTAGTTTTTTTTTGTTTTATTTAAAAATATAAAAATTAAAAAAAAATTGAAAAGCTTAACTAAAAATTGAAAATCCATTTTTTGGTGTCTTTTGTGGTATCTATGTTCCACTTCTCATATAGCTAAATGCACTTAAATATTTATTTACAGTTAGCTATATGAAAGTGGTAATTGGTTAGCATTTAAATTGTATGGTTGTTTAAAGCATTCAATCTTCAGAAATTTAATCGCTGGATCATTATTAAAGTGTTGTGATTTTAATGAATAGCTTGTATTGCTTGGGATATTTGATGATAAATGATTGTTTTAGAAGGTTCATATTTCTGCAACATTTAATAAATAATCATTTAATCATTAACTCTATAAGGCACTGGTACATTAATTTCTAAAATCAGTCAGGTGCTAAATTGCCTCGCTGTGTCTCCCAACCCAACTGGTCCACAGTTGGTCTTCCTTTATCCCATAGGGTCTACCCCCCTTAGCCTCGGGAGACGACTTAAACAGAGAGATCGGGGATCAGGATGACAACTCCCAGTCTGAGCGTTGTCGCACTGCCCAGACAATCTGTGCGACAACATTTTTTGACGCCATTGCCAGGGATAGAGTTTTTCTATCCCTGGTGTTTCAACGACAATTATTCTTCTCATTTCTCATCTGTTCATTTTAGCCGACAACGACAACATTTTTTGGCGTTGTTGCCGGGGACAGAGTTTTCTCTGTCCTTGGTTTGTTCGACAATCATATTTCATCTTTCTCATCTCTCATTTGAGTCGGCAAGCTCAACATTTTTTGGCATCTCATCTTTTCCGCCACTCATTAGCCTATCAAACGGCCAGCATTCTTTGGCGTCATTTGATCTTTTCATCGCTTTATCTTTTGTCATATCGTTTAATCGTACATTCAACACCTACTCTTCAGCTCGTTTCTTGTTTGGGTGGTGACTCCTTTTCTTTTCATTTATTTTTTCCCAGACAAAAAGCCTCCCTCATATCTGCTTGTTTGTTGCTAGAGTTAGTTTCATGTTCAAGTGGCGACTCCACTTCTTTCATCTCTTGATTTTCTTGAACCGGGATCTCTCTCTATCATCCATTTGGTCCCTCGTTATTCATCATGAATTATTCGTTTAACCCATGTCATTTTGCTGATGTTCTCCATGATGTTCCGGAAGTGGCCATTTCTAAATTACCTTTGTTCTCAAATGGTGATTCAGTCGCTGTTAGAAAGCATCTAGGCAGGTTTACTCTTATAATAATCATATATTATAGATCTTCTCAGTATAATCATGAAGATGTCAAAATGCGTCTATCTGTCCTTTCTTTAGAGGATGATGCTTTGAATTGGTTTAATAATTGTCCTGAAGATTCTTTCACTTCTTTACAAAACATTGTCAATGCTTTTAAAGATAGATATGGTTATCAAGATAGCTCGCCATGTGCCCCTAAAATTGTGCAACAGAATGAAAGTAATCTTATGAAAGGTCTAGCTGTTGATGAAAGATTTCAAGACAATTCTTTGTATCAGAATGTGCCATCCACTTGTACCATTGCAGATCAAATCCATGATAGTGGAAAAGCAGGGACAAATTGTAAAATCAGTGTCGACAATGAAAAGGAAAATCAGAAGCAAATTATAGAATAACTAATGCGGCTAGCAAAAAATATGGAGATCAATCAAACTAATTACGCCAATGATATGAGAACTTTATGCACCCACCTGGAAAAACGTGATAAGGAGATGGAAATCATGAAAATTAAACACTCTGATCACGTAACCGACATTCAAAGTCAGCATGCTAAGGAAATTGAGACCATGAAATCTAATCATGACAGGGAAATTAATTTTATGCAAAGCAAGTTATCAAGCCTAGAGGAAAATATGACGATTATGGAACTCAATCATTCAAATCAAGTGACTGCCAGGGAAGCAAGTTTTTAGGAAGAAATAAGTGCTATTTAGAACAAGTTGTCAACTATGGATGATGAAATGACCATCATGAGATTTGATTATAATAATCAGTTGGCTACCCTGCAAGCAAATCATAAGAAATAGATAAACTTTATGCAATATTGTTGGATGACCATAAAGGCAAAGGACGACAAAGTAATAAAAGATATGGAAGCCAGTCAAATATGTCTTTAGAATAAGTTACTGACCATGGAAGAAGACCATGCCAAGGAAATCAGTGCTATGAAGGTTGAACACTCTAGTTAGATGGATGCCATTAGAATACAGGTTCAAAAATTTCAATAGCGGTTGGAGGATGAAAGAAACCAGGGAACGTCAATAGATCAAAAGCCTCCTTATCTGCTGCAACAAGCTCCATCTTATTATGAGGTCCTCTGTTCCATTGAAAAGTGGCTAATTGAAAGGGACCTGCATAAAAGGGAAATTAATAATCAGGTTGATGCTCACACGGTTAATCCACCAGTCACAGAAGATCAAGTTATAACTCATGGCACCTGTGAGATTGATCCATCATCCTTGACAGGGCAGATGCAGAATGAAGAAAGACATGTCACACATATCTTACATCATCTGAGAGCTTTGAAGCAGAATGTTCCGCGTCATCAGTGATATAGCCTACAACAAAGAAAAAACGCAAAAGAAAGAGAACGAGAAGAAGATTTGAATCTTGATGCATCAAATGGCCGCAAGCAACTTGATTTTCGGATAGGAAAAAGTCCTACCGTATGCAGAATTGGACATGGCACATCCGAGAAGTCGCTGACAGATTTGCCTGAAAGCAGGCAAATGCTCAGTATGCACTATATTGAAAACATCTGATACCATGGGGCATCCTCTATATTTCTAACCCTATTCCTTGTTTTTCCAGCGTTTTCATTTCTGTTTTAGGATTAGATTTACTTTTCATGTTACTAGATAGTTAATAAATGCAGAGCTTATATCTTTCCTATGCTTAATGTTATATGATGATTTTTGGATGGACGCTACTTATGTTTTGTTGTGTGTTGCGTGGATGCAGATTCTGGATTCTCACATTCCTACACTGCAACAACGTGTCCCCAAGTAGAGCCAGATGTTGACCACAACGTGTCAACCACCCATAGCAGTACGCCCCCCTTTTTTTTGCAAAAGGGATAGCGCTTGATCGACATGTCCGTGCCATTCGACTGTCATCATCAGCCCAATCATGTTATGTTGTAAACCCAGTCTGCAAGTGTAAATTGTAAATAATCTTAGTAGATCTGAGTCATGTATGTAAATTGACTAGGCAAACCTAAATTTCTAGTGATAATCTACGTTTCGGAAGGTTTTTTGTTTCACCAATCCATGATCGGCAGAGTTTTCCTTCAACCTAACCCCAAAGCTGGAATGGATTTTGTCATTAGAATCTTAGGGGAATCCTAGAGTGCTAGGTTGAGTTTATGTAAAAGTAATTTGGAGATAATTCTAACTATTTGGTTAGGTTATTACAAATTGCTTGATCTGCTAGGTTATGTTTGTGTCGCAGAACTGGGTAGTTTATGAGGGTCTATGTCAAATGGGTTTCCCCCCTTGAGATGTAACATTGTAAAGGTCATGATGTAAAGTGTTAAGAGGGTTGGAAAATGTTTTGTCCCATCATAAGTCCTAGGTTCTTTTCTCCAAAGGCTAAGTTCGAGGGTCCAAAATTATAAA
>APFE030017744.1:13315-38919 GCA_000404065.3 Pinus taeda
ATTTAAAAATATATAAAAATTAAAATTTTTTGAAAAGCTTAACTAAAAATTGAAAATTCATTTTTTGGTGTCTTTTGTGGTATCTATGTTCCACTTCTCTATAGTTAAATGCACTTAAATATTTATTTAAAGTTAGCTATATGAAAGTGGTAATTGGTTAGCATTTAAATTGTATGGTTGTTTAAAGCATTCAACCTTTAGAAATTTAATATCTGGATCATTAGTAAAGCGTTGTGAGTTTATTGAATAGCTTGTATTGCTTGGGATATTTGATGATAAATGATTGTTTACAAGGTTCATATTTCTGCAACATTTAATAAATAATCATTTAATCATTAACTCCATAAGGCACTGGTACATTAATTTCTAAAATCAGTCAGGTGCTAAATTGCCTTGCTATGTCTCCCAACCCAACTGGTCCATAGTTGGTCTTCCTTTATCCCATAGGGTCTACCCCCCTTAGCCTCGGGAGACGACTTAAATGGAGAGATCAGGGATCAAGGTGACAACCCCACGGTCTGAGTGTTGTCGCGCTGCCTAGACAATCTGTGCGACAACAGGCTGAAACCCCGGATAAACACTCAGGCAGCTCCACAGCTCCAATCTGCCCCAAGAAATCCTAGCGTCAACCTCTAGGGATTGCGTCAGCCTCTCTCTGGCCCAACGTCACTCTGGCTTGGCCTGCATCAACCCTCTGGCCCAGCGTCACTCTGGCTTGGCTTGTGTCACCCACGCTGGCCCTCTGAGGCACTGTGCAGCTCCTGGCTGCCTTCGCATGAGCCCTAATTGCTTCTACATCCCTCTCTTTGGCTACTCCATTAAAAATATTAATTATTTTAATATCTCTCAAACTGTTTAGAATATGCCCAAACCCTTTCTCGGTATTGGAGTTCTAATGTGCCTTAGCCTCTCCACCAATTTTCGTGGCTAGAGCACATCCGATGCTACCCCAAATCAACACTCCCTCTTAGCTAGGATTGTGCTCTAGTAATACTCCTCACTGAGAATCACTTTGATCATCTGACATTGGTCCCTGTGCTGATGCTAGGCCTGTTGCCCAACATCCTCTGCACTACAACATCCTGTACTACTACTCATGGCCCTACCACTGCCACTGTTGCATCCATACTGCAACTCCCTCTACATCCATGTTGCTACCCATGGCTCTGCCATTGTGTTGCATTTGCACTGCAACCCCTCTCATCATGCTGCATTGTGTTGCCCATAGCACTACCACTGCTAACTGTTGCACTGCAACCCAGTTATTGAGAAGTAAATAACTGATCTCCCAACTCTGACATCTTCGTCAAGCTAAAAACATTCCTGATGCCGAAGCTCCCTCTGTCACTGACAAGTGCTCCCTCTCTGACCTCTGCGCTGCTGCAACAACTCTGTGCATCTTGCACCGTTGCACACCTCTTTGTGCCATCCGGCATTGGTGCAACACTCACGTGCCTCTCGCACTGTTACAGCCTGCTAACCTCCCGTTGTCCTAGGAATCCTGCACTGTAGTTCCCTTTGTTGCTCCATCCACATCCATCTCTACTGACATCACCAGTACTGCTACTCCTCTTCGGGGCTCTCGTAGCAAGGTCTAATCCAAGAGGCTGGGAACTTCGAGGATCCTGCCCCTCATCGCCTATAGTCCGCTTGACTATAGCTCGATGTCTCCCCACTTCTTTTTAAGTGGCACATGAGCACTCATGGCACAATCATCATCTGTCTCCACTTCCTTCTCTGCCGTTGTTGGAGCTGCCTTGGTCTCGGAGGCCTCTCCCTTACTCTTCTTCCTTGGACACTGGGTCGCATAATGACCCAGCGCCCCACAGTGGAAGCATTTGACCTTGGAGAGGTCCTTCTTCTTCCGTTTCTCCTATTTTCCCTCAGATGTTAGGGCAACATCCTCCTCCTCCTCCTTTTCGATTCTGATCTCCTTGCCGCTGCTTCCTGCCTTGCTCAACCTTCTGATCTCTTCTTGGCGAAGAGTAGCTCACATTTCCTCCCAATCTGGAAGGGTCGCCCTGCCCAGTATGCTCTGGACAAAAACCTCCCAGTCTTGAGACTGTGTTCAGGGTTGTTATCACCATCAATTTTGGATCCGGCGTTGCCCCTATGGAAGTCAGCTGATCCCAGATCTCCTTCAATCGACCGAGGAATGGATCGATCTGTTTTCCCTTCTTCATCTGGTATGATTGCAACTAATTTTCTAGTAGCATCTTCCTTTGCATGGAAGTATGCTGATACAACTTGGTCAGGGCTTCCCACATCTCCTGTGTTGTATTCTTCTCGACAATATGTGGTACTATATGATCCTTGACCCCGTCAAGGATGATACTCTTAGCACTCGCCATTGCATCCTCGTACCTATTGTTATCAATCGGGTCAACTGGGATAGCTATCGTCCTCAAGGAAAAGTGCTTGACACGATTCTTGTCTAGTACAGATAAGATTTTGGCCTTCCAGACTACGAAGTTTGAGGCTCCGTCTAGTCTTTCTTGGTCTCTTACTTCGTGTAGTGCCATTTCGCTGCTCCTCTACTTCGCTCTTGGAAGTTCTCGATATGACTCCCTCTAAGCCTCGATTTCCCTCCTGGAAACACTTCTGCCAATGTCGAGATGCCCCTCTCCAATCGTCTGTGCAAATGCAACACTGATCTGGATTCCTTGGCTAGAAATCCACCTCAACAACAACTCCCTCCTCCTTGGCCTTGCCCTGTTAGGTACTGTTCTGACTACAGTACCCCACCAGCTCCGCTCTGCAACTTACCCACAGCTCCTAAGCCCCAACAAACTGAAGGTTAGAGCTCCTAGGCTTTGCGCAATCCCGACACCAGCAAATCAACTCCCTTAGCCAACTGCGTCAACCCTCCTGGGCACTGCATGAGCCTCTCTTTTCCTCCCTTAGCCTCTGCACAGCCTCTCCTTGGCTCAATCTTGATGACGTAGGCACTGCATCACCCCTTCCTTGCTGCTGCTCTGCTAGGAACAACTTTTGTCACTCGGGATAGCTATTTTCTGTTGTTGTTGCTCTACTCGGCTAATGTCCTTAGTTCTCCTGTGATCTACAACCACCCTCTAATACCATGTTGGAATTTCTAAGTCTGACACGTTAGAAACCCTTCATGCACTTTACTAATTTGTTCCTACCTACTTGTTCTATTAATTAACAAGTTATTTACCATGTAAATACTAGAAATAAATACAAGTGCAGGTTCAACACATTACAGATCATCAACTGAAGGAAATAGAAATAGGCACACAAGTGACACCATTGTTTTTGGACTAATCTCCCCGGAAAAACCCAATGCGGGAAAACCGGTGCAGCTATATGTGGGTTTGATTTATTAAGTAGTTTCAAAATACAATCTAGGTGCCAAATCCGGCTCACCCAACAGAGAAAAATCTTGGCAGTAGTACCTCTCTACTCAGGAAGCAGATGTTCCGGATGAAACCCCAGATAAACACTCTGATAGCTCCACAACTCCAATCTGCTCCACGAAACGCCATCGTCAGCCTCTCTCTGGCCCAACGTTAGCCCAACGTCACTCTGGCTTGGCTTGCGTCAGCCTCTGGAGGCAATGGGTCAGCCCTCTGGCCCTCGGAGGCACTGCACAGCTCCTGGTTGCCTCTGCGTGAGCCCTGGCTGCCTCTTCGTGAGCCCTGGCTGCCTCTGCATGAGCCCTGGCTTCCTCTGCGTGAACCCTTCGCTACTTCTGCGTCCCTCTCTTCGGCTACTGCGCTGATCCTCCTGTTGTTATCTCTGCCTCTCTGCTTCTATATTCACTGCCCCTCAGCTGCAACTCCGATCACTCTCTCAACTTTCTCAGCGAACCCAGCCCCAGAAAGTCGAAATCTTGATCTCTTGGTGTGTTCTCCAAGTGACCCTCAAGCCTCCTCTTATACTTTTCTCGTTGACAAATCAACTGCCGAAATTAAGTCCCTAATCAACGGCTAAGATTAGATCTGGCTTGATCCATGACTTTTGGACCATTCTAACACAATTTTATATTAGTTCACATTAATATTTTATTTTCCCTAAGTTTAGCCTTAGGGACTCCACTAAAAATATTAATTATTTTAATATCTCTCAAACTATTTAGAATATGCCCAAACCCTTTCTGGGTATTGGAGATCTCATGTGCCTTAACCTCTCCACCAATTTTCGTGGCTAGAGCACATCCAATGCTACCCCAAATCAACAATAATAAAGAAGTAAAAGAAGCCAACACACTCACAAGTAATTATCAAGAAAGGAGAATCAAACCCTAATATAATTACTTTGATTTTCCAATACTAGGAACCATCCTGACAAAGCACACTCTCAAAACCTAGTCCTAAAGGTCCTCTTGGCCCTTCCTAGAGAGCCCATCACCTTTCTTCCAAAGCAAGCAACCCATTTAATTGAGTCTCTCTTGTGAATAGGCCTAGGAATCACTCCTCATACTCTTATTGACCTATTCATCTTGTGATTCCCCCTTTATACTTGGTCTTCTCCCATCTGTGAAAGTCCGTAAAGAGCAGAGATCCTTAGCTGAGGTGACAATGGGCTATCGCTCCATTGTTGCCCTTGAACTAGTAGTTGCCCTATAGGATCCCCTCGCAGGACCACTACTAGTTTGAGCGGTAACAGTCACCTTATACCCTTATCCTTAGAACATCCATCACAGACGACCTTATACCAAGACTCCTCCCATTTGTGAAAGTCAATAAAGAGCAAAGGGTTTTCGTTGTGGTGACAGTGGGCCATCACCCCATTGTTTCCACTTAATCTAGTGATAACTTTGTAGGATACCCCTCTCCAAGGCTTGCTAGATTTTGCAGCAACAATCCCCATGGGACAAACTTGGAGGAAGGATTGGTCCTATAATTATAGAACTAGCATGTAGACTCCAATTCCTTAATTAAATGGAGGAAACCTAGAAGGGGCATACTTGTGAAATCACTTCTCCTAGGACCTGGGGGGTTGTTAGCGTGATTGTCTCTTACTTGTATCTTCATTGATGGGTAGACAGCCAGCTGTAGTTCTTGTAGAGTAAGTTATTTACATAGTTTTATCTTTGATGACTCTGGTTATAGATGATCTCTATAGAATGAACTTGGTTTTTCAATTAATCTAATCAAACAAGAAACTTTAGAAGGGAATTCAATAACTTATTATTTCCAATTGCATCATAGTTGAATTGAATATTAAGACATTCCCAAATTCTTAAAATAAGAAAAGATAATAAACAAATCTCCATCTTAAGAGATATCTTCTTATGGTGTGGTAATTTGATTTCATGTAATTGCAGTACAATTTTTATTTACTCTTTTTTTCTTCTCCAGGGTATACAGAAATGGTTCTATTTGCCAGGCAATCAACAAAACAGTTGCTATAGATAAATAAAAATAACATGATGGATTTGCAGACACGAAAATGATGAATCTCTACTCATAGAGCATAAATATTTTAGAAGAAAGGTTAAAATATTTCAATTTATTCACACTTCGTCTGAAATTTGAAGAAGGCCAACAAGTTTATACCTGTGCTATATAAGGATAGGCTTCATCAACAATTGCAAAATCTGGATTACCAACAAGTGCTATGCCCTCCAGCACACCAATTGCTCGAATTATCAAAGCGAAGTAAGGTGGTATTCGGAAAGGGTAATCAAATGTTATTTGAGCCAAATCTGATGCTAGCTCTTGAAAGTTGATGTTCTTTGCTCCTCCTCCTTCAAGGGCTTGATCAAAAACTTTGGCTAAGACTGGCATGATAGGGTCCAAATTGACTCCTTCAGGAATAAATTCTAGCTTAACAAAGTCCTTAACAATAGCTTCATAATCCCGGTGAATGAGGTGTGAAATCGCTTCAATCATACCATATTTTTTATCATCTGTAATCTTGGTCATTAGTCCTGAAGAATACAAATGTCATGTTATTTCAACTTTTTCGATATTTATGCATTTGAAACACAGGAAAACTACAGAGTTTGGCATAAATCCAGCAAGATTTATAAAATACACAGCTTGGCATAAATCTAGCAAAATTTATGCTAAGGTAACGGCATAAAAAAATGTGTGCTCCTTGAATGTATCTTAAGTATTGGGCATGACTTATTGATGGCTATTAGATCCATTTCTTTCTGAACCAATAATCAAGAAAAACAATCCCCAAATAATGAGTCAACATTAATTTGTTATTACACTCTCTGGTAGAAATTCTCTAATTTGACAGAAGGTGTCTTTTTCTCTGTTAGGGTTTACTCTTTGGGACACCCCTTCACACACTTTATTTTTCTTTGTATCTCTCTTGTGTTTCTTGTGGTTGCCATAGCATGTACATTACTGCTTTAAATTTTAACTTGATGTACTCTGTAGTTCCATTGACCTCTTTTCGTCACTCGTGGAGATTAAGAAAACTATCTTCTTTTTTCTTGGGTGAGGAAAATCTCATGGGAAAGCCAAAGGTAATGATGAGTGCTTGATTATGATATATACAACCCTTTATTCATACACATATTGACATAAGATAAAAGGGTTTAACATTAATAATTGTTTATGGATCATACCTACTAGTGGATTTAACTAATATTTAACCATTAGACTTTACCTATACTTACTCTATTGTACTTAACCTAGACAATATTCAGAGATATACTACAACTTACAAGTCATACCCTCCTAAAATGCTTCAACCTCGAAGCATTGGTAAAGGTTACTGTCTGAATCTAAATTCTTCATTCTCCAAAGTAGCTTCATCTTTTTGCAAGTTCCACCACTTGATAAAGTATTCATTGACATCTCTTGAATGAAGGGACTTCTTCTAACTTTTAAGGTACCTTTTGCCTCATTTACTAACCTTCCTTCCTCATCCAAGATAGGTAACTTTGTTTGGACTGAAGCTAAGTGACCTGATAAACATGAACGACAAGATGAAACCAATGTTTGTTTGGAATATGATATGCATACGTTACTTGGCCTACCTGCATCTAGTTTTGCTATGGACCATAGAACTTGGGAGCGAGTTTATGATTCTTTGAGTTTTTGAACCAATTTTGCTTACAAGATTGGAGTTGGACAAACAACCAATCTTCTACCCCAAATTCAGAATTAGTTCTCTTCAAATCAGTGTGTTGCTTGATTTGATTCCTTGCTTCCTCAGGATGATTCTTCAAGATATGGAGGATCTCTCATCAAACGTGGCTATGCATCTTGTTACAGTAAGAACTTCGGAGTTGGTAATGACATATTCATTTATTGATGGTGGTGGATATCCATAAAAGGCTTCCAAAGAAGTAAATTCTTACTTACGTGTGGTAGGTAGTGTTTTATCGGCATTTTCCGACGTCTAACCATCTCTGCCACTGAAATTGTAGATCGTTCCAAAAGGTCCTTAAGATATTCAAGGAATTAATTTACCACTTCAATATGTCCATCCATTTGAGGATGGTATATGAGGTGCTCATGGTTAATGTGGTCCTACCCCTCATATTGTATGAGTTTTGTCCCAATTTGAAGACCCTGTCCATGGAGGTTGCATTTAGAGGATTTTGGTTTTGGTTGATAGGTTTATGGATTGGATTATCACCTTGCTAGCATTAGCATTCCATGTATTTGAGGCTTGCATGTTTGATCTTGACGAAGTATTAGCCTTGATGAGGGTCTTGCATACATGATTGTACATTTGGTTGACCATTAGTACATTGCATTTATGGAAACCAATCAATGAAGGGTTCTCCCTCAGTATTCTGCCTTATTATGTGAATTGGATGCTCACTGAGGTGGTGAATTAGTTTATTTAGCATATTGGCATTCATACTGGTCTTTGTGCACCTTGAGATTGGTGGTGGTTACTTGGATGGATGAGACATTTTCAAAAGGAGGGATCCATAGTTATGGCACACATAACTAGGCACAAACCTCGGGATCTGTTACCCCTCTTTCAGCAGGGGTACTCCAAAACCTTTTTGTCAATGCCATATAAGCCCAAAGGATGTGCCTTATAGCCTTGTAAAGCCATGTGGGTGTGTGTTGTTTGTGAAAGTGACTCTTAGATCCCGATTGGTGTGGACGGCCATGGCTATTCTCGCTATTGTTTGTTTCATAACATGTCTGCCTCTATGGCATTGCTGAATTTCCCCTAGTGAGCGCTAACTCCCTGCTTTGATGGATATTCTTATATCCTGGGATGGTGTGTGGGTATCATGAAATAAGAATTGCTAGGAATCATGGTTTAAGGGAGCACTTGCGTCAATCAAGCTTTGTAAGGGTGATCACCATATATACTTTTCCTTGACATTGTCCCTTCTGATCCTAGTGCACCCCCAGCCCCACATGTGCCATGTGTCTTATTGTATTTTACTCTCCCCTTTGGCCTTGGCCTTGCATCCTAATAGTCTCACAATTCACAATGCATTTGTGTCTCTTGAGGCATCATTCTATGTCTTTTGAGGAAAAAAGGGTATCCATTTGATTCTCTATGCCAAGATGAACCACTTGCCTTTTGAAGTAGTCAAAATGCCCTCACATAACTCTAGTTACAGCAATGGACCTAGTTTTGGGGCAAAGGGTCTTTCCATGTGGCAGTGCAAGCAACATAATTTGAAGCTAAGTGATGAGGTGGACAAAGAACAAAGGTCAAGGAAGTATCATCCCCAAGCCAAATCAACTCAATGCTCAAGCAAAGTGACATCAAATCCAGCCTTTTCAAGCATTCGTACCACACATGGGGCATGACGTCATACTCTTTTAGGCCATTGGATGGATTAAAAGGTAATGAAAAAGGAAAATCTTGGAACGTTGAAGTCCTGTTGTGCTAATTGAAGCCCCCAAGGACTAATCATATAAATGTCAACTCAAAATTACTCAAAGAAAAGGCCAAACTGCTCCAAACCAGCCTAGCCATTAGCATTCCAAGAGAAGAAAGGGAGGTCGAGTCTTCCAAGCAAGCAAAAGAAGCATCTCCAAGCAAGACACTAAAGAAAGAAATGAGGAAGAAAGCCCCCAAGGGCTAAATCAAGCAAACAAAAGTCATACCAAATGTCAAATTGAAGTATTTTCTTTCAAGAAAAGGTATCCGTGGCAATTGTTGGACCAAAGAAGGTGGTCAAGCCCTCCTAGGGAGTGAATCAAGCAATTTAGGCAAGGTCAAGGAGGTTGTTCAAGATTCCAAGCATTACTAAAATTATTTCAAGCCAAATCAAGAGAGAAACCAAGGGAATGTCACATTCTCAAGGCAAATTTATTTCTTTCATGTTTGACGTCAATTTATTTATTGAAGGTTTATTGACCAATTTTTGAGCCCAACAAGTCATTCCCATTCCTCTTGGAAGTGCCTTGACTTATAGTATAGGCATGGGCCTTCATTTAAGGCATATTTTGAAGGATAATAAGCATCATTTGAGCCTTTAATGGAGATATTTTTTGAGGAGGCGTCCATTTTTTTGTAGCTGTTGGAGGGTTAAATCAAGGTCAAATCAAGTCATTGGAACACCAACGAAGAGCTGATTTTACAAGCAAGCCAGCCATGCAAAGTATCCATGGCAATTGCTGGACCAAAGAAGGAGGTCAAGCCCTCCTAGGGAGTGAATAAAGCAAGTTAAGCAAGGTCAAGGAGGTTGTTCAAGATTCCAAGCATTACAAGAAAGCCAGCCATGCAAAGTATCCATGGAAATTGCTGGACCAAAGAAGGAGGTCAAGCCCTCCTAGGGAGTGAATAAAGCAAGTTAAGCAAGGTCAAGGAGGTTGTTCAAGATTCCAAGCATTACTAAAATTATTTCAAGCCAAATCAAGAGAAAAACCAAGGGAATGTCACATTCTCAAGGCAAATTTATTTCTTCTATGTTTGACATCACTTTATTTATTGAGGGTTTTATGACCAATTTTTGAGCCTCATGAGTCATTCACATTCTTCATGGCAAGTGCCTTGACTTATAGTTTAGGCATGGGCCTTCATTTAAGGCATATTTTGAAGGATACTAAGCATTATTTGAGCCTTTAATGGAGCTATTTTTTGAGGAGCCATCCACCTTTTTGTAGCAGTTGGAGGGTTAAACCAAGGTCAAATCAAGTCATTGGATCACCAATGAAGAGTTGATTTTACAAGCAAGCCAACCATGCAATTACAAGTGGCAGTGTTACCCACCACCAGTGGGTGACCCCATAGGAGAAATTTTCTCCTAAGGTTTGTATTTAGCTAGTAGGCAACATCCCCTTGACAACAACCTGATAGCTTTGATGTGTTATTTTTCTCCGCCACCTAAGCCAGCCATTGTGTACCCTCACTCATTTGTCATAATTGTATGTTTGAAGGTGGGCCATCCAATCCCAAAGGTATGATTTTTCATTATGTAGTTGGGTGTTTATGCTTGTTTTTCTTGGGCATACTTGGGCATGGACTACTGGGGGACTTGGAAGACGAAAGGGCTTTGACTGTACTCTTGTTCCCTTACCTCAAATAGGGGGTTAATCCTGAATCCTAGTCTTGTGCGATCTCCTTTATTGGATATTAACTTTAGGAAGGGCACTACATGGGAAACCATGTACCATTATTGTATGTTTGAAGGTGGGCCATCCAATCCCAAAGGTATGATTTTTCATTATGTAGTTGGGTGTTTATGCTTGTTTTTCTTGGGCACACTTGGGCATGGACTACTGGGGGACTTGGAAGACGAAAGGGCTTTGACTGTACTCTTGTTCCCTTACCTCAACTAGGGGGTTAATCCTGAATCCTAGTCTTGTGGGATCTCCTTTATTGGATATTAACTTTAGGAAGGGAACTACATGGGAAACCCTAATTTTGGTTGTGTGGTCCCCCTTCCCGATACCATATATCTCACTCCCCTTCGCTCATTACAAGATCTTTTTCACATTTTCCCATCTGGGTCAACACTTGTCCATCAGGTCCACAAGGTGTTAGCATCCCCTTACCCTTTTCCACCCACTAGGTTGGGCTTAAGAATGATGCCCCAAAGGTGGATGCAGCTAAAAAAAAGATAAAAGCATAATATGGCCACACACAACAGGAAATGTACCAATGTTGCACAACTCGTACTCGTATAAGATGTTGAAGAATCTAGGGCATTTAGAAATTACAATGATTCTTCTAATGCATGATAACAATTTGTGAAGTATTTAGACAATTTATATATCTTGATCTTTCATTCAATATTAGTGTGTGTTTTCACTTCATCAAACTGCTATCAAAAACAAAAGAGACAAGAACACAAATGTTTGGCTTTCTGCCAGGGCCAAAACCTCTCCCTCTTGGAGAGGAAAACCCACGCAAAATTCTTCTTATAGAGATTCCATTGACGAATACCAAGACCATGACCCTTGATTGCCACTCCAAGACCAAGACATCAATCCTCTTCCTGGGACTGCAGAGATCATCATCGTCATTGCTGCACTGCTGCATCACTGATATCTTTGATACTGCTGCGATCATTGGTCACATCATTGCTGCACCATGACTGTCCCTTGAAATTACCAGAGAAGAGATCTCTACATCTTCAATGAGATCATGATTTTACAAGAACTAGATCATGACTTTGTTACTGATCATTCATGTCACAGCTCCTATTATGCCGAGAATGTGGCTATCACTGTCATTACTACAACAACATTTAATATTGCTTGAAACCCTTGTCACTGTTTCTCATTGTGCCCAGACTTCCAAAGTTTTCTTTCAATATAATTATGTAGGATATGTGTTCCGAGACTGAGGTTGCACCTTTAGGATCATAGTGATCTTCCATCTGAGATAGGGAGAACAATAAGGGTTTCGAAGTCCTCATACTTATGAAACAGATCCACCGAGAGTGTGATCTTATCTTTCCATCTAGGTCGAGACAGTGATAGTTACTGCTTCTCATTATGCTAATATTATTATGCTACTTTGTTGTCATGAATCCAAGGTTGATCAACTGTGTCCCTATTGACACTGTGGCTCATGAAGACTATGGTACTATCCGAGACTTCTTATGCCAAGATTATCCATCCATCAGAAGTTCTAACTACTCCTCTTTGTGTCCAAGATGTAGCTTGCCTTTCTGCTCTTTCTAGCAATCTGAGACCTAGTCTGTCTGCCCTTAAACCCATTCGAGGTGCAGACAGACCCTTGATCTCTTGCCCTAAGGTGATGCAGATTTGCTCCTTTTGTTCTCATGCGAAGTTTCAGAGAAAGAACCCGAGATCTGTCTCTTCTTATTTGCGGAGACCTGCACCCATCTTCACACGAAGTTTCAGAGAGAAATGTGAAACTGACCTGTGTTTTGTGCATACCTTGATGGGGTATTTATAGTGGTGAGCCACCTATATTTGGGCTGACATGAACCCATGAACCGTCATGACTGTTTTCTTGAGCCGACACGAATTTCATTTATTTAAATAATTCTATTTTGGAGCCGACATGAAGAATTTCTTCTTGTTTTCGCTTGCAAACTTCTTGGAGGATTATGCTTGGTCTTTGGAGGGCTTCTTCACAACTTTGTGGATTTGTATACATTTACATAAACTCATGAAGAGTTTCCATGACTCTTTGAAATATAAATAAATCCTAAAGACATCAAGAAGAAGTCTTTCACCTAGTGACACTTCTTGCTCATGAAACCCATGTAGCAAGGAATACAAAAATAATTTATTCTCTTTATTACATCATTTACAAATATCATGTCATTATGAAGACCGAACCTAGTTACATTTTCTTGAACACTCCCTCTTAACTAGGGAGGTATTAATAATGGTACTTGGTCATTCTCAATCTGAAGAATTTCTCATAAGAAGAATCAGATTTGCAATCCATATGTTAAAGCATCATTTCAACCAACATTGTTTCCATGTAGCAAGGCCTTGACTAACAACTCCATCTCTCACTTAGATCAGAGCACAATGTTAGCGAGACCAATCACTGATAGACACACATCATCATTGTCATTCTTAGGGTCATACCCACCAAGGTGTTCTCCAAGTATGCCCTACTAGGACTATTCTCATATTGGGTTCCCAGCCCTCAAGAATATCGGTCCTCTTGCCCACTCTTGTCTTGGATGCCCTAACACATCCTCAAAGAGTGTCGGACGCCACATGATTACACAATCCTCCATTCTTTCTTTCAAACTGAAGACATTAATGTCGTGTCTAACTCTCCCTCTTAACCAGGGACGAGTTCCAAGTTTACCTTCACTCAGAAACTTGCTCGAGTTCCTTTACTCATAGGAACTACCCAGAGCTCCCTCTTACCCAGGGACCCTATCATCAATACTTTATAGGGTCTTCTAGTTGATTGATGATCCAAGACTTCGATGCCATCAATTTCTTCACATGTAGGGTTTAGCCATCCATCATTTTCCTTCATCATGTCATCCCAGAAAGTATCCTCCTTGGCTTTACATCTGGGGCTTCCTTCATAGGACCATCTATCTTCACCTTTTCTTCAATGGTGATTCACAACTCTCCTTACCTTGGCCCTGCACACATACCCAAAATTTTCCAAGAGGTTAGACACCAAAAACAAATCACATATTACCTTTTGGTGATGGCCTTTTACCAGTGACATCTTCTTGTAGGTATCAACATCCTGATACATGTTGACACATCTCCCAAAGATATTAGTTGTCAAGGGTCTTCGTCTTTCTAGACTTCCATCAGAGTCTTCACATCTTTCCGGGAGATTTCCTGGTCAAGTCTTCCTAATCCTCTGGATGTTGGTTGTCTTCATCATGGTTGCATGTTTCACGATCTCTTCCACCCTCATGTCTTTCATTCCCAAGAGCTCTCCGAGTTCTTCAATTGTAGTCAACTACCTCATGCTTTATATGAGGACATATTATGTTGATTTCATCTAGTGTAACTTAAGTCTTTCAGCATCCTTTCAGAGGAGGAGATATTTTCTCTGCAACCATATGACATGACCTTACAATATTAAACAATTACAAGCATACATACCTCACTATTCCTTCAAGCTTCTTTCAACAACTTTCTTGATTGAATGGATCTTCAATCCCTTTATCTGCTTTCTCATGTCACCAGTCCTGCATCTCATGAATTCCATAAGTTGGAATTCCTGATGAAGCACTTGCTCCCTTCCCAGACTAGGGGATCCTTCGCTAAGGTTTCCATTAGAGAACCTTCAAGATCTTGTATATCCCCATCTGGCAAATGTTTCCTTTGTCCTGGATGACTTCTTCCTTTCCTTTAATGTACAATGAGATTCCCAAGAGCTATGTCCTTCATGATTCATACGAGCTCTTGTTTCCATGATGCCACGATGCATCTTCTTACCACAATCATATCTGCAAGGACTTCTGATAGGATCCTTTTGGGAGGACAACATCTCATTCATAATGGAGATCTATTACTCCCTCTTTCCCTGATCCCTTTCTTCAGCTTCCTCCATCCTTCAGGTAATCTTTCCATAGTACTATCTTGTCAACCTTTCCTTTGCACATATTTGAGTCTTTTGTCTTTCTCTATTCAACATAGAGACCACAAACTATTGATCGAGGTAACCCTCTTATTCATGGACATTTGTTACCTTTCTTATCAATATCAATATTAATGATGATTAGTTTCTCATCACTTTTCCCAGATCTCGTAACTAAGATCTCATGAAGATATATCTTCATTCTTCTCTACTGCCTTTTAGATAGCATACCCTCTAGCATTTCATGTATCCTTCTTATGTCTCCTTCCTTACTTTATAGAACCTTAAGAGTTCTCCTGACTTTAAAGGAGACCTTGATGTACTAACTTCTCTAGCGATAATGACAATCCTTCTCATTCCATGCAAGACCCTTGATGGCCCATCCAATATAGGTCTTCTTGCAATCATGAAGTCATAAAACCAAATTTGATTATAAAATGAAAAGGTACTTACTTGATTTTGAAGATGAAGTCTTCACCTTGATCATGTTGGCAGTAGTTGGAGCAAATGTTTTGATGCTTCCATTGACTGAGATCCTTGATAGGAAGATTGCCTTCCAACAAACTATTGATACATATTGAATTGAAGTTGCTTGCCATGATGCATAGCGATCCATTAGATAGTACAACTTTTGATTTGAGTATCGTCCATATGCACTCCTATGTATGCCTTTGAATCAGGTTCCCCTGAGATCTAATATCTCAAGTATTGAAACTGAGATACTGAAATGTTGTAGATGAACTTGTCAAAAGTGTTGTCACATACCCTAAGATCTAAAGACCGTTGACATCTGAAACCCTTGTTGTTGTAGACTAATCTCTGATCTAGGGTTTGATCATGACTAGGGTTTGATTTGCCATCCTTGAGCTTGCTAGAATCTTGATTCTTGTATGTCTCTTTTTTTGCCCTTACTTTGACAGTGGAACCTACCCTTTGATACCATGTTGAAGAATCTAGGGCATTTAGAAATTACAATGATTCTTCTAATGCATGATAACAATTTGTGAAGTATTTATACAGTTTATCTTATCTTGATCTTTCATTCATTATTAGTGTGTGTTTTCACTTCATCAAACTGCTATCAAAAACAAAAGAGACAAGAACACAAATGTTTGGCTTTCTGCCAGGGCCAAAACCTCTCCCTCTTGGAGAGGAAAACTCACATAAAATTTTTCTTATAGAGATTCCATTGACAAATACCAAGACCATGACCCTTGATACATTCTACCACTCCAAGACCAAGACATCAATCCTCTTCCTGGGGCATGGCAGAGATCATCATCATCACTGCTGCACTACTGTGTCACTGATATCTTTGACACTGTTGCCATCATTGATCACATCATTACTGCACCATGCTTGTCCCTTGAAATTACCAAAGAAGAGATCTCTACATCTTCAACGAGATCATGATTTTACAACAAAAAGATCATGACTTTGTTATTGATCATTCATGTCACAACTCCTATTATGTCGAGAATGTGGCTATCACTGTCATTACTACAGCAGCACTTAATACTGCTTGAAACCCTTGCCACTGCTTCTCATTGTGCCCAGACTTCCGAAGTTCTCTTTCAACATAATTATGTAAGATATGTGTGTCGAGACTAATATTGCACCTTTAGGATCATAGTGATCTTCCATTCGAGATAGGGAGAACAATAAGGGTTTTGAAGTCCTCATGCTTATGAAACAGATCCACCGAGAGTGTGATCTTATTTTTCCATCTAGGTCGAGACAATGATAGTTACTGCTTCTCATTATGCTAAGATTATTATGCTACACTGTTTTCATGAATCCGAGGTTGATCAACTGTCACTGTTGATACTGTGGCTCATGAAGACTATGGTACTATCTAATATTTCTTATGCCGAGATTATCCATCCATCCGAAGTTCTATCTGCTCCTTGTGTCCGAGATGTAGCATGCCTTTCTGCTCTTTCTAGCAATTTGAGACCTAGTCTGTCTGCCCTTAAACCCATCCAAGGTGCAGACAGACCCTTGATCTCTTGCCCTAAGGTGATGCAGATCTGCTTCTTCTGTTCTCATGCGAAGTTTCAGAGAAAGAACCTGAGATCTGTCTCTTCTTGTTTGCGGAGACCTGCACCCATCTTCACACGAAATTTCAGAGAGAAATGCAAAACTGATCTGTGTTTTGTGGATACCTTGACGGGGTATTTATAGTGGTGAACCACCTATATTTGAGCCGACATGAACCCATGAACCATCATGACTATTTTCTTGAGCCGACGTGAATTTCATTTATTTAATTAATACTATTTTGGAGCCAACATGAAGAATTTCTTCTTGTTTTCGCTTGGAAACTTCTTAGAGGATTATGCTTGGTCTTTGGAGGGCTTCTTCACAACTTTGTGGACTTGTATACATTTACATAAACTCATGAAGAGTTTCTATACATACGACATGACTCTTTGACATATAAATAAATCCTAAAGACATCAAGAAGAAGTCTTTCACCTAGTGACACTTCTTGCTCATGAAAACCATGTAGCAAGGCATACAAAAATAATTTATTCTCTTTATTACATCATTTACAAAGATCATGTCATTATGAAGACCGAACCTAGTTACATTTTCTTCAACATAAGACTCGTCTGGCTATTGACTTGGGAATGACCCATATAAGACTCCGCAAAATACAGAAAACACTTAAAAAATAAGACCTCCAAAAAAACAAAAAATTAAATATGAATTTTGAGTGGGTCCACGAGTATATGCGGGTCTCATGTAGGGCTTCACAAGTTCAATACGACTAGATGGGTTCTATGACGGTATGGACAAGTACGGGTAGAGACTGCGGGTCCTATGCGAGTGACACGTCTCGCTATAGAACCTGTCATGACTCACAGGTACTCGCGGGTCTTATAAGAGTCGTGCTACCATGGCATGTGGCTTGGAGCCTTCCCTTTGTCCCCACTCTATTCCATCATTATTTCACGTGACACTAGCCATTTAAAGGATGTACCTTGGACCTGTCATTCCCTTACAGGTTGAAACCACCTAATAGGGTCCTTCATTAACCACTCCTCCCAAGGAAGGTAACACTACTACATGTTCAAAGCCCCGAATTCGAAAGGGACACCATTTATGAAATGTTCACTTCTTCCCTTGATTAACGATCTCATTCATTCAATTGCATTAATGAATCATTATATTGGAAGGTGAGGAGACACATTAGATCTTATATAGGATTGCAAGTGGGTTTTCATCTTGGACTTGGCCTCCCTATACGGGATACAAGCTCTCCAAAGGATCACAATGGCATTTGTAAGGTGAGCGTTGAGAGCCATGGGCCTCCAATAATGCAGAGCATTAATTGCCACACCACAGGCTTCTTCAGCGCCACCACTTGCTTGTTCGTTGCCCAATTATTCGAGATGATGATGCACTTGGACCAGGATGCCCTAGTCGACTACACAATGCACCCAACACTTAGTAGCTGATCGAAGGCCCAAAGGAGGTTATGTCTTTCCTAGGGAGACATGGGAGGGCACATGTTATCTTCTAGCCCTCATTGATGGAGCACTGACTTGATTTTGAGCCATTTGGAGACCCATGAGACCCATTTTGGTGCCCCGAACCCAAAATAGGGTTTCCAGAGACGTTTTCAGCATAGGGAGGGTATCACCCTCTTCATCATGATTTTTGAGGCCCTCTCCCACAATTTTAGCAGAAAAAGCCTCAACGTTGCCCCTCCAAGCCTCCACGCATGCATGATGTCAACTTTGCGTGGGCTTAGGAGAGAGATTAAATTATTTTAAAGAGTTGTGATGGTTGGCTTGTAACCATGGGTGCGTTGCTTAACACATTATGCATGTAAAGGGGCTTTATCATTTGTAATTTGAACTCATAACACTTGTATAAATAGATGAGACCTAGTCTCATCTCAAGCCATTGCACTTGAGATTTTCGCATAGCTCATTGGAGATTTCAGACCTGCAATTTGGTGAAGGATTTGGATGTCTATGGATGAATTTTGATGTTTGGATCTTTTTCGCTATCTTTCTTGGAGCCTCTAATGTCTTGTTGATGGATGGACATACTTCACATTGTCTTGTAAGTGCTCTTTAATTGTGTATTTCTGATTTTTGCTAATGTCTAATGCATGGAATATTGTCTTTTGATGGAATTTGTGCCCTAGGTATTATATATTGTTCTAGAATTGTAATCTTGAGAAATTTTGCATGTGTTATTCATTAATAATGTGAAAAGAATGTTCCTAGTGGATGTTAATTATATTTAATCCATGAAACTCCATTAACTTGAATTGAAGAGGGTAAAAGCTTGAAGGGGTAGTTAGGGATTCCTCTTAGGCCTCCTTGAAGAGCAATTTGATCAAATCAAAGTTCCCATGTATCCAACCTCCCAATGGTCTAGGCACTAGTCTTGTCCCTTGGTGGCCACCTTTAAATTTTTTCCATAAATGTTCCTCTTTTTCTTCATCGCTTTAAGGATAAGGAGGCTCATCTAGGGCTTGGTGCAGATTCCAGTAGGGGGGGCGGGGGGGAGGGGGGGGGGGGGATTTTTGAGTTATGCTTGGATAGAAATCTTCCTTTGTGTCTCCCCTAGGAGTGCTCAAGATTTGGTGGAATTCCCACAGTGAATTTTCCATAAATTTTGATGCCTTAATTGTCACGTCAAGAGGGAACACTAGAGGCTAATCCTTCAACTTGGGGATTCTTTGAAAGCAATCCCTTTAGTACTTGGTGAAGTAAACCATTCATTGCCTTTTCTCTCTCCTACCTTGACCTTGGATGCACATATATCATGTCAAATTTCAACCCTACGTCTTGTGTAGTTTCTTTTCCAAGGGGTTTTCCGTGGAAAGTCTTAATAGCTCCTCCCAAAGCTTGCCCTTTTGTTGAAACTTTCCATTGAATGAAGAACCTTGCCTCACTCCATACCTATCTCAGAGACATTCATCACGAGTCAGTAATACTAGGACTCCTCCTGTTGGTGAAAATATGAGAAGAGTAGGGGACTTATGTTGTGGTGATAGTGGGCCTTTGTCCCAAGTGTTGTTGTGCCCTCCAGCTTTTGCCTCTTTACAAGGCTTGCATTAGGGGAATTTTGAGGTCTAAAATGGGCCTCCTAAGAAAAATGTACAACCAAAATCAACTTTATAAGAACCAATAAGATTCAAGATGACGATGTCAACCATGGGGGATGATTCACCATTTTTGGAGTAAAAAAGTAAAAAGAATAAAAAATAATAAAACTACTTTTTCAACTTATCTCCCTAAGGTTTTACTCAAATTTAGAGCGGAAGTACTCGTTGGATGCAAAATTTAATTCCTCACCCAAAGAGTACCCATGTTGCATACTTTCGATGGACCTACTACATGAAAAATGAGAAATACATGAAATATGTGATTGCAATCACATTTTTCATGTATTTCTCATTTTTCGTGTAACAAGGTCCATCAAAAGTATGCAACATGGGTATTTCTTGAATGAAAAATCAAATTCTACATCCAACAAGTGTTTTCGCTCGAAATTTGAGTAAACCCATAGGGAGATAAGTTGAAAAAATAGTTTTTTTTTCCCTCTAAAATTCGATGATGTAATCTAATCTATTTAATTATTTCCACTATTATTTTATATTTTCCTTAGGAGGCCCATTTTATACCTCAAAACTTCCCCTAATGCTAGTTTGTGCAATAACAGGAACATTTGGTCATTTAGAGTTAAAATGACCCCTCTTGGCTATCCTTTTCGGGTTTGCTCAATGCAAATTTGAAAACTTAAATTTTTTAAATGAACCTCCAAGCATTTTGTGGATGGCAAGTTACTTATTCTGTGGGAGACCAAGGAGGAAATTTTGAAGGGGCTCATCTATAAATATAGGCTTTCTCCTCCTTGGAAAATTATTGTAAACTTGTTGAGATCAATTAAAGTGTGATTTTTTTCATGAGACAAGAGGGTTCACATGTGAATTCTCTTCTTTTGTTTCGTTGATCAAATATTTTTCAAAAACAAGTTTTGGAGCAGCACAAAGTTACTAAAAGGCTAAGCTAATCGATCCAAAAAGTCTTGGAAGAGAAGGTCTAGGGTTCATCTGACACTTTCTCTTAATTCATTCAAGGTACTATTGTTCCCTTTTGCGACATTATTCGCTCTCCCCTCTAGAGGTAAATAACATTATCTTCAATAATTATTGATTGCATGGTTGGAGTATTCTCTTTTTGAAAAACCCTCCTAATCGAATTTCTGTTTTATTACTTGTCTTGTTTTGATGCTAGGGTTGTATCATTAGTGTTCCACTTAGCATTCCAAAACCTCAAGCATTGAGATACCAAATCAAGAGAGGACATAATTCCTTGTTCTTGACTATTGTGGAAGAAGAATTATATCAATATTCCAACAATTGGCAATCACTTTTTTTTACAAAAATTCTATCTCAAAATTCCTTGTAATATATAAATTTGTAGGTAGTATTAAACATTAAAAATCGTAAAAAATTATATATTTCAAAAAATCAAACTTTTCTCATAAAAATCCAAAAAATATTTCAGTTGTGAATATCTTCGCTCGATTGTGGTTTACATTCTATTTATTGATTATTTCATTGAAAAATTCCCAACAAAGAAGTATATTTGGTATAGCCCTAGGCCCTAAAGCTATATAGACCCCTTTTGTTTGCTTTATGTTGTTGTACTAATCACATTTCCAAGTGTTTTGAGGCTAATTACAGGTCCCAAGAATAATCTACAACAATTGGAAGTATTTGAAGGCAAACTCTTGCTTTAGGAGACATGAAAATGTTGATTTGGGGTAGCATCAAATGTGTTCTAGCCACGAAAATTGGTGGAAAGGCTAAAGCACATGAGTTCCCCAAGACCCAAAAATAGTTTCAACAGATTTTACACAGTTTGGGAGATATTAAAATAATTAATATTTTTAATGGAGTTCCTAAGTCTAAACTTAGAAAAAATAAAATATTAATGGGTATTAATATAAAATTGTGTTAAAAAGGTCCAAAAGTCATGGATCAAGCCAAATCTAATCTTAGCCGTTGATTAGAGATTTAATCTCGGCCGTTGATGGACCAACGTGAAAAGTATAAGAGGAGGCTTGAGGGCCAGTTGGAGAACACACGAAGTGAGATCAAGAACTCGATTTTCTGGGGCAAGGTTTGCGTAATTGCGTGGGAGTGATGCAACTCTGAGCAAAAACTACGCAGAGGCAGCAGAGAGGCTCAACTCCAGCGCAGATCAATACAGATTTTCCAGTGATAGGGTGAGATCATCTCACTATCTTTTTGTCAAGTTAGATCTCTGTATAGGATTGCCAGTTTGGGCATCCGAAGAATTGTACTCGGAAATTACTACTTAATAATACAAACCCTCAGCTGCTACACCAATTTTCCCACATTGGGTTTTTCTGAGTACATTGGTCCAAAACAAAATGTTGTCATTTGTGTGTGTTATTTCTTTCTTGCTCAGTTCTTGTTTCCACATATATTTTAATTAGTGGGGGTTGCAGTGCATTGGTTTCGATATTTACTGTAGAACATAGTAAATAATTTGTTCATTTATTTGACAAATAGAAGAAACTTAATCAATTGTTGCAGTAGAAATTTGGGTCCTCCAAATTTTCCCAAAAAGAAGGTCAAACTAGCCTCTCTCTCCCACATGTGCGAAGCTGCAGCCACTGTAGGAGGGTCCAAACACTGCAAACCTGCAATGAAGGCCGAAATTATTGTTGGGGGACAAAGTTGCTCCTCAAAGGTCAAAATTTGTTGCTAGAAGTTGTGGAAGGAAAACTCATCAAAAGGAAGGTTGACTTGGTCTTGGAGGGGTCTCAGTCTTGGGTCTAAAAGGTCTTGGAATTCATCATTTGAAGATTCTATAAGAAAAGAAGAATTACTTGTGGGTTTTCCTCTCAAGGAGAGGTTTTGGCCCTAGCTAGCGACCTATATCTGGTGTCTACTGTGTTCTATTGATCTTCATTTGTTTGATATTTGTTTGATGATTAGAAAAAAACAATAATCAAGAAAAGAAGAAGCTAATAATAATAATAAGAACTACAAGTTGAAGAAAGGAATATCACAAGCAATTATCAAAGTAGAGAGATATCACGCCAAATCTAGTTGCCCTATATTTCTAAACAACACCCATTATGGACAGGCAAACCACTATATGAAGGCATTCGACTTCCTCCACAAAGGCATCATTCGACCTCATCACACGAAAACAAGATCTAGGAATCCAAGTGAAGGTCAAGAGGAAGAAGGAGGACGAAAAGAAGAAGGATGAAGATCTCTCTCTAGCTTGCATCTCTCTCTCTCTCTAAATTTTTTGCACATGTGACTTTTCTAAGCAATAGTTTCCGAATAGGCCAAATTTCTGGGCATGCCAAACTTCTAGGCAGATCCAAGAAGGTCAAATTCTTGAAGATCAAAAGTTTGAGTTGGTTTGACTTAAGAGCTAGAGACCAAGTTCTACCATAGCTCATTGATCTTGTTGATGTCATAGTTGACTAGCCGTATTAGAGGTGTCTCTTGTTGAATTAAAGAATTTCTTAATGAAAAGGTTGTTGGGGTTTCCCCCAGGTGGGTTTTCCAAGGGTAAATATTGTGTTCTCTCTTTGTGTGCATTGTGATTTCTATTGTCTTTATGGTTAACGGTTGAATTCCTTAAGTGTAATTACTTAATGATAAACTGGAATTGTTAAAAGAAGATCTAAATCATTCGAAGTAATTATCAATAGTTTAGAAATATTGTGCTTCTATCTATTGCACTTGAAAAATCAACATAGGACTATTACAACCATTGTTTATCCCAGTGCAGAAGTGGGAGACTATTTCTATGGATTTTATTACAAGATTGCCATCTAAACAAGCACGAGACTGTATCTATGTTGTGGTGGATCGGCTGAACAAGTATGCTCATTTTTTTGCGATCCCTTCCAGGAGTTCAACATCTCAAGTAGCAGAGTTATTTTTCCAGGAGGTCTTCAGGTTACACGGTTTGTCCAACACCATCGTCAATGATAGAGATAGTCAGGTTCTGGGTGGTTTTCAACATGAGTTGTTCAGATTGATGGGTACAAAAATCACTCCTAGTATGAGTTATCATCCTCACACAGATGGGTAGACAGAGAAAGTGAACAAATGGCTAGAAGAGTCCCTGTGGAACTACGTAATCGGGTAGCAAAGGACTTGGCTAAATTGGTTGCACTTGGGCGAATATTGCTACAACACCTCGTACCACATGTAGATTGGGATGTCACTGTTTAGAGCATTGTATGGTTACGACACTTTGTCATTTGTAGTTGTGATGTTTGGAGATAGCAGGTCTACAATGGCCAAAGACTGGATCTAAGAGTGCCAAGATATTGTCAAGGCTCTCAAGGATAACCTACTCATGGCCCAAAATCAGCAGAAGTTGTATGCAGATTGACATCGAATTGAGAGAAGCTTTGAGGTAGGAGATACAATGTATCTATAGTTGTGGCGGTACAGGTAGTCCACTCTTAAGCAAAAGAGGTCGAAGAAGCTTAAGCCACATGTCTATGGGCCGTATAGGATCATCAAAAGAGTGGGAGAAGTGGCTTATGAGTTGGAGGTTCTAAAAGGGAGCAAGATTCATAATGTATTTCATGTATCTTGCTTGAAGAAAGCGATAGGGAAACATGTTGTTTCTTCATCTTAGTTGCCTCCCTTAGATGAGGAAGGATGTTTGGTGTTGATTACTGATCAGATATTGGAGGTGAGAGAGAGGAAGTTGAGGAACAAGACTATTAGGGAGTATCTTGGGCGGTGGAAGAATCTACCTTAAGAGGATGCAATAGGGGAAAGAGGGCAGATATTGCAACATCCAACACTCAATTTGCTTGGAGACAAGCAATTTTGGGTGGGGAGGACTATAATGTCCCTAATCTCTTGAGCACAAAGACATCATTTTTGTTGGCCTAATTGTCTCCTTCAAGCTAGAAAGAGGGGAAAATTGTTAAGGGGGCTAAGGAGTTTGCCCAATTTTCTTGATATTATTGTTGGACACAGATTGTCATTGATGTCAATATGGCAATATTCAAGGAAGGAGACAGAGCCAAAGAAGAGGAGCAAACAGCCAAGAGGAGCCAAGAGGAGCAATATATATAGAGCCATCGGTATATGCCAAAGAAGACGAGCAAATGGAGCAATATACACATAAAGCAAATAGAGGAACAAACATAGCCATAGGACGCAACAAACACAGCTGTCCGAGCCACAGAGGAAGCAGACAAAGCTATCGAGAGCAATGTATGCCACAACAGGGTTATATGCATGCAAACAAGCCTGAGGAGCCATATCGGAGGAGCATAAACAGAACCTATCGGAGCTATGGTGAACCTATCGGAGCTACAGGAGAAGTAATATATGCCAAAGATTCGGAATCCAGAGGAAGACCGATCAGAGGAGCATTGAGGAATAGCAGAAGAGCAGTTAATGGAGGAGTATTATAGTGGAGCAGCGTATAATATTGGAGGAGCCACATAGAACCGATAGAAAGGAAACAATGGAGCAATATAAACCATCAGAGGCGCAAACTTATATATATATATAATATTATATATATATATATATACATTTCTACTATCGGGGCCGAAAAACCCACGTATGCAAGTTTTAACATTATCGGCGGTAAAAAATCGTACATATATGCGTTTAACACTATCGGAGGCGGAGCAGTGTATAATATCGGAGAAATCATATTGGCAGGTTTATTAAGTGTCACACCCAAAACCTCCGATTGCGATAATGTATGCAGACCCGATGCGGAATTGTGGTATGGTTAAATATCATATCGCATCCGCAAGAGTGGACCTGATGCTGCGACTGCGACTGCCGATATGTTGCGATCGTCGATAGCGATGAACTGTCACAAACCCGACGAGTATATCAACTACTACCTAATGTAACATCGCATCCGCAGTGATCGCAAGTCCTAAAGGGATGGCGCTATAATTTGCCCACTGCGATAGAGGTATGAACCCGACGGACTCATCAAAAACAATTTATATAATATCACATCCAGCAGGGGAATTGGCCATCGGCAATCGACTATGTTATGTGCAAACCCCCGGAAGCGGCGATTGCGATAAAAGGATGACGTCGCTTGTGGGACCTCTATATGGCTATAGTCTCGTTTATATGGCTTCCGTGAAGTAATAAGTCTGTAAATAAAAGTTTCTCC